>JARQTH010000445.1:34979-90158 GCA_030142595.1 Trachelus iudaicus | reverse complement strand
GAGAGAGAGAGAGAGAGAGAGAGAGAGAGAGAGAGAGAGAGAGAGAGAGAGAGAGAGAGAGAGAGAGAAAGAGAAAGAGTGAGATAGATAGAGAAAGGGAACAAACGCAATATAGGGAGAGCTAAGAGAAGTGAGAGGCAAAAAGAGGGACGGAGAGAGAAAGAGATAGGACCTAGGAAGGTAGGAAGTCCCATGAAAGTGCACGTTAGTACGAGAGACCTGAAGAAGAAGACGAAGAAGAATAAAAAGAGAGGAGAAGCGTGGCAACGCAGCGGCGAAAAACGTGGAGGCCTCCGCTTGCCTGCTCGCTTGTCTGAATATTCTCATAATCGTGGCAACTGCGCGTCGAGGAAAATATACAAAGAAAAATGCGGAAACTTAATAGCCGTTCGGGCATTCGGCGCCTAAGAGGTAAAAGGCGGCCTTGTGGACACGACCAGGTAGCGGAACGTTACTGTATCTAAATTCCGGTACATGCACCATTCGCCAGTAGGTAAATACACGCGATAGGTACGTGTGCACTGAGTACATCTCATATTCATTTTAATTCTCGCACAAGGGAACACAATTGATTCAATCAAAACTATACGAGTCACTAAAAAAATCCACAAGCGTTATTGGGTTTACCTGTAGAAATCAGCAAAAGTCAAATTTGCTGCCTGTATATCATCGCCAAAAAATTCAAATCCTTGAACAACGAATAGCTGCCCTGTTACGGATTTTCGGAGATACAGAAAAAGTGTACTTATAGGTTAGAAGGAAAAAAAAAGAATCAGTTCCACTGGTAATTATCACTAAAAGTTTTACGTGTAGCCAGGGTACGATAACAACGGGAGTTATGTCACCAACGCACAAACATAACCTAAACGCACCGAGAACGAACTGACCCCGAAGACGGAGCACAGATGACTGACGGTCCGGACGGTAGTCGGAGGTTTACTCCCCACTCCTCGATCACGGCGGCGGCTCCGTTGCTAAGCAACGTGGCAATCAGCGTGTCCTTCTCTCGTGGCAGGATATGCAGCTTGAACTTTCGTGCCACCTCTGTCGCACCTGCACCAGGACGGTCGAGAGCGACTGTTTGAGGGGATTTATGGACGAGTGGTGGGGGGTTCGAGTAAAAGATATCCGAGCCTCCGAGTGGGGGAAGGATCTCTCAGTCATTCCTGTATTCTCTTTACTCCCACCACGATCCACCTACTACTGAGTGATACTTACTAGCTGGCTCAAGGCAAGGATGCTGTCTCCAATACTCTTTGCTCTTTCTCCCGTACGTGTTGACTCCCCGCACCTGCATAGGCCGTAAAAGGCAGCGTGCACTTGAGTGATAAGAATTCAATCTGATAAAGAATCAACGACTACGAAGCTTCGATATCAGATAACTATCAATTTATTAATATTCAAATTAATTGGAGCAATTTGATCGCTCGATTTTATTAAAAATCCCCAGCATCCTCATCGTCCTGAAAAACTGCCCTGATCTCATCTTCCATAGACCCATCCCATCTCATCAAATTTTCGTCATATCGATTTTCAAATTCATCAAATCTGAACAGCCATCGATCCCCCTTTGGTGCGTCTAAGAAATTTTGAAGCTTACTGTACATAGTCTATTTCAATGAATATTATTGCTATATAAACAAAACTCGTACGGGGATGCACACGTCTACGTATATTGCATCAAGATACGATCGTTATGATTATTCATGGCAATAGAATCGCACTTGATGGAAGATGCATGGCGTCATAACGTCACCTGTAATACTATTGGTGATCAGATTCCCGATGCTGGGGAGTTTCGATGCGATCTCAATCTAACGATCTCCTTGTAAACAATACCGCGAATAAACTTTATCAACGGTGCATACTGCATGCGGATGCAAGTTGAATTATGGATGCGCCCTATTACTCATCCCGCGGAATCTCACCGCTACTACCATTACTGTACCATTGTCTTTTATAGATGTAACCATTTCGCAAGTCATCAAGTTATTACAAAAGTCAGCCGGTCTGCGTGTCCTATGATAAAAGCAACACTACAATGACCTAACCCAACGCAACTGCAGTTGCGTTATAAATTCCTAGCATGGATTTCGATTATGTAATCAGTACGTCACGTGATCCGTTGAAACCATCACTCAGACACTCCAGTCGCGTTTTCGACGTACCACTGATAATCTTATTGGAGCTTAATGGATATGCGACGCATTTGCACTGGCCCTTGCATATCGGATACAGCTAGGCGTTGCGATGGATCGAACATGCTTGGCAAACTGCGTTCTGCTCGCTCTCGATCCGCCATATTGATATTAATGGCTCGGCTACGTGCTGTTTGTTAGCCAGTATCAAATCCAAATGATATTCGGGGAATCGGCATGGCCTATCTAACGCTAATGAATATTTCATTAGACCGAGTATCATCTCACATCTGCAAGGGTATACCCACAACATATATATATTCAATGTTTAGATCGTTTCAATTTCAATTACTGAAACTCACAAATCCCACAAAAGCCGTCATAAGGTTTTAAGGTATGACACACACGGAGGATCGCGCTTAAAAATTTATCCCCGTTTATATTTTTTTTCAAAATTTAATACTGCCAATCCGTCACAAGTATAGTTTTTCAAGGAAACGTTTAAAAATTTTTTCAAGGATTTTCAAAATATTTTATACGACTAACTCAAATACAAATTTTCAGTATTCATACTGAATCCAATGCTGGGATTAGCTTTTGCTCGAGGACACGGGGCTAATTCATTGCATGAGAATTTGACAGCAACTTCAAATTTGACGTTTTAAAAGAAATCTTCCACGAGATTCTGGAACACCCGTTTTTGGATTCTAAGTATAGTTAATTAGGTCATTCCTGCAGTATACGACGTCTCATCGTTCGTACGTTATAGTAATCATGGTCGAGAGCTGAAAGAATCAGTCATATTATGATTTCCACGATAAGCCACTATACTCTTTTTATAAAGTTTTCAAAAATCGTCGATGCGGAACCTTTCAATATTTCTAACTTATCGTCACTTACGTCACAGCGTTATCTTTCTACGGGCGAAGGCAGCCATCAATTATTTTTCTTCTGTAGCAACCCAACCTATCCTGTGAAAAACGTTGCACAAGAGCTGGTCATACTGTCACAGCTTATCGAAACGAAAATGTGTGGTGTTATCACTGTAACATGTCCAGGATACCGATAAGGAGTCTCGAAAGTGTCAGCGAAACGACAGGAGACGATAGGAAAACGCAATCGGAAAGGAGTACGACGTGATAAGATACACATGATGAAATATATATATAGTCATTCTTACCAGCTGACGATCACAAATCGGATCTCGAATCTGCAGTTAATTTCCGATAAAAAAATGTTAGTGTCAGTGCTGTTATCGTTGAACTTATTCTTAATAAATTGTAGAACGTGAAAAATATTCTTGTAATTTTCTACAGCCAATAGGGAACGGGTTGAAAATTTGATGCAAAACTTTGGAAAACTTATTTATGTACGCTATTCGGCGTACGAAAGCGATGTCTGGCTCTTTGCCGATGATATCTACTACTTGCGTTCTGGTTAGAAGCGGAGGACTTGACCTTTGACTTCGATTTTTTTGGGCACGAAGGACTAGGTTGGTTACAATTTCAGGGCTGCACTTGTAAAGGTTCGAGGTGGTCACGAGGTTGTTACATCGAAATACTATCCGACAAGAGTGGGTAGTGCTCGAACGAGCTGAAGGAGAAGGAGGTTGAACAAGGTTGAAGGAGATTCAAGAAGCACTCGCCCTCTTTGGTTTGTAGTTGGCTGAGTAGGATAACTCTACATATCTGTGTCTTGGATACGTATAATACGTATATGGAGTATTGTCAAAATAGCCTAGGCAATATGAGACCAGCATTTCCGGAGTGAGATTGGAGATAAAAAATAAATAAAAATTCAAATTTATATAACGTGCCATCATTCATTTTTTGGTAGTTGAATTTGGCCTTTTTTTAGTTGACGGTGTGGTTATTTGCTTTGGAAATTTTTTCAAAGCGTCAGCCAAACGATATCACGACCCGACCAATCTATCACGGCGGATCCTGATAAAGTTACGGTATAGTATCGTAATACAAGTAGCCGACTGTAAAAAAAAAATGTGAAACGAGACAAAAAATTGGCCAACAAAAAAGATACGCGTCTGTAACAAGAGTCTGTTTTTTCAGCTACTTTTTACTTTTTTTTATTCTTTATTTTTTTCCCAATCTAGTTGCTGCCTCTTTGTCCTTATTTGGTTTCGTCCGAGCTTCGAATAGATGATTAAATTAATGTCGTCGAAAGATGAGATTAAAAAAAAGGAATGAAAATATGAAAAAACATAGCGAAGGCAAAAAATACAAACAGTCTCTCAACGTACCTATTTGAGCTTCATATTTTTTTTCAAGGGTCACGGTAACAATATTCGGGGTGTGGCGGGAAATATGAAATTGAGGGGGAAAAAAGGGAAACAGGAATAGAGGATAGTGATAAAAAATCGATAGACGACAAATCAATCGCCCTCTTTTTTTTAAGATCACGCAATAAGAACGCTTTTTTCGAAATTTTGTGTTCCATCGACTTATTTCTCGACCCTTGAGTTTCCTCAAACGTAGAAAATGAAATTCGACAATTGAGAACAAGTATAGCAGTATACACTCCGATTCTCTGGCGTAACCGAGTGTCCTTAAAGCTTCTTCGCGACGTCAAGTAGAAGAATCCTTTGAGCGATACAGAACAAGATAGATTAATGGAAAATATTAAAAAATTCAAGAGCCAAGAAAATATACCAAGAAATTTCAAGACACGAAGATATTATTGAATTTGAATTTTTTTTCATAAAAAACCGTGATATAATTCGTCAAAGAATTTTTTTTAGAAGGGGCCATCTTCTTATGTGTTTCAATGTAAAAGAGCCCGTCAGATCATACGTGTTATTTCATAGATCGCCTATAGTAAGCGCTCTGAACATATACAAAGGGTAGATACTAAATCATACACGCCCCATGCACTTTGTACAAGTGCAAATATCTCCCTTTGTACTGTGCGAGCTGCACCGTTGGCTAATTAAATTTTTACATTCTAAATGTTATATATGTGTGTAACAAATTTATCATACATCCCTTTCTTTTTTCGACACGACTACATAGAACGAACCAGGGACTCTCTTGGCTTTGATCACAGCTGCATTTTCCTTTCATATATGCCAGAGTTCCCGCAGGTATACACCGTGCTGTATTTTATTTGTATTTGACCATGAGCGCATCTATGCAACATACGGAGGAACTAGAAGAATCCTATATATCGATATGCATATATTACGTTAGATTTCGAAATGCAATGACGACATATTTTATTCATGAAAAAGTTCCGAAGAAACGGATACTTCGACGCGTATTCACATTACTCCCTGGCGGACTGACATTACAATTTATACGTACCAGTGAGATATTACGATTCTCTTTGCCGTCAGCTGTATTTTAATTTTTTTAAATACATTTTTCACGTTACTTTTCCGTTATTCTCCACGTGTGGTTCAACACACCCGTATACCACGCGTCCATGCTCTCGCGTCAGTGAAAATGTCAAATTATTTATGGCCAAAGAAATAATCGTTCCATTTTGATTTATACGTCCGTTTTTGATTTTCCGAAAATTAAACGGTCGATGAATTCGAGTAGTTATAAAAAAAAGTCAATTCGAGGAAACACGCATGGATAATAATTTGTGTCATGCCAATAAACATTTTCCCAACGACACAGAGTCAGCCGCGCTTTTAAACCTGAAGTCTCGAGTA
This sequence comes from Trachelus iudaicus, assembly GCA_030142595.1. Lineage (NCBI taxonomy): Eukaryota > Metazoa > Arthropoda > Insecta > Hymenoptera > Cephidae > Trachelus > Trachelus iudaicus. The sequence continues at coordinate 84,347 of JARQTH010000445.1, read as the reverse complement.
AACTCGGTCCAAAGCTAATCCAGTGTCAATTATCTCGAGGTAACTTTGTCTCTTGAGACGAGCACGGTAAGATTCGAAGAGAAGCGTAAAATTCGTTTGCTTCTGCAGGAATATCTGGCATTTCCAACATACCTCAGGTAGCCTTATTAGCTTGGGTAAATTATAATATTCAGAGTATTACTGTTAACTCTTGTATTAAGTAGATCAAAGGACGTGAAAATTATATCAACATTGTTATCACGAGTAAAGCCGCTTTCACTATAGAAACCAAAGGTATACTACATTCAACTTTATTTGGTGCATTAGTTCCGAATAGACCTATGTACTGTATGCACCTGCATACAACTGCATATACCTACATCCACGTGTATTCCTATTTCCACGCATGTATATACATATGGAGGATTACATTTGAAGCTCTGAATTAGCCAGGAGTCGAAGAATTCACGATATTCCGTACATCCACGTGAAATGGACTGACAGTTGTAACAACGTTGTACCAATCAAAAACGTTAACGAGTACGCGGTCAAAAAAAAAAAATTTTATCTAAGCCTCTCTTTTTTTTAACTTTTCTCAAAATCTGCAGGATTACAACTTTATTAGTGAATTTCGTTTGGCAATCAGACTCGCCTAGATTAACCCACTTTTCGACGCTCCGGTTCGAACGTCCGACCAAACTACCAGTGTTACTACTTGGTTACTCACTTTTCTCAAACTCCCCTCGCGTAGTTAAATATTGCGACGAGTCATTTCGAAGTTCCTTGCAAAATAGATTACAACTAGAATGTCACAGAGCTTGGAAGAAGCGGACGGACGTACAGCCTCAAAAGTCTACGTGAGTTAGCTACGGATTAGGAAGTTGGGATTTGCTTCGTTGAAAACAATTATTCGTGCCTTGAATATTCATATATTTACAAGACAATATTCAAAAGTATTTTTAAATTTTATTTACATCGATACACCGAATTAATTAAAGAAAAAATACTTTTAATTATACGGACGTTTCGATACAGTTACTTGTGTTCTAAGCAATGCGTTACATCGAAATTTATTGTATTGGTAAATTTGTAACGCTTATCGAAACCGCAAATACATGATTTTCATATGCAGGGTGTTTCGCCTAAATTGATTAAGCAAAATATCTTCGTCTTGCGTAAAACGTATTTTGCATTGTAAAACAAACGCACGTTTTATTACCTTGATATTTAAAAGTCGCGGAAAAGAATACTTCTATCCCATAGACATATAGAACTTCCAAGCAGACGGACTCCTCTGAACAAAATTCGGACTCGTGAGCATCGATTCTTACGTTACCCGGTATCTTCTAAAAGTATTAACAAGATTTGAATAAAGATCCAGGGTGGCCCAAGGAGGACAAGAAAGTGAAAGTGGATCCCGTCTCGGGAAGATCTATTCGCAGTCTTCAGGATTCGCTTAAGATAAAATTGGATCTTCGGATCGTTATCTACAAGATCGAGTATATATTCGAATTTCGCCATTCCACGTTGATTCGTCCTTGATTAACGAATCCCTTATTTACCATTTTATTTGAAATTCCTTCTCCTTTCTCTCCAGATCAGATCTCTAATTCTTATTCGCATATTTTGCCCGTAATATTGCCCAACATTATTTTTCTGAAAAAATCGAAGAATCGATGAAAATCAATCAACTAAATTCTCCTTCCGAACGAATTCCCACGTATTAATTTCCCTTAGAAGTAACTTTCATCGCGTTTCACATATCATTTAAAACCTTATCAAAATACCTATATCGTCCTGTATACTTTATTTCTCGTGTCCCAGTTCACGTTCGTGCAGCCGATAATTAAGTTTCGATATTGCACTGGATGCACTATTTCGTGGTATAGTAGATACCTGCTATTCCATTACCTACTTACATGGTAAACTCTATGAAATTTCGAGGGGAATAACTTAATTTTATAATTCACGTAAATTCCCTCAACGACCATAAACATGCTCACGGAGCACAACCGACAATTTTCACACTATCAGCGATATTAAATTGCATTCTGTCGCATTGTCTCTCCGGCATGTATACGCTAGTACCTAGACTGTACAATCCCGTATAACGGTCATCATAGGAAACTCCCATCCGACGTTGGTCCATATACGCGTATGCCTCATGCCCGTTAACGAGCCGAGGTAGCTACGTAGGTTGGAATACCTTATATCTCACGTTATACACATATACATATATCACGGTTTACCTATATCAGTATCTATAGCCATTACGCTCTAGAAACAAGCAGTAATTGCAGTGCAAGCAAGTGCAATATGCAACCGCCAAAGTTTCCTGGCTGCGGCAGGACAGCTTTGTGCCGATCCTGAAACGAGCTAAATTTCACGGTAATTGGTGTAAGGACGATGCAACCAGGTAAATACGTATATACGTACATGGGGTACCTACCATATGCGTATAGATACATTTATATGTTCAGGACTTCCGGCAACATCCTTACCAAGTGCTGCAATTAATTTTGCAAAATATTTGCGACACTGTCTGCTCTTGTATTTCGGAACGCGACATCCTCGTGTTTATTTTATTGCTTTATGTCTTTCCCATATCGTATACAATACATCGGGCGGTTCTTATATCTTTTTTTATTTATTCCTCTATCATCTCGCGTGATTGATGAGCACTATTGTGCTTCCTGGACTGGCCACCTTTTTTTCATTTTTTTCTCCATGATTCTCCGGTTTCTACTGGCTGTTGTTATTATTGGTGCACGTCCTTTCCAGAGAATTCAATCCTCGAGACAACATTGCGCTCTTATGCAATACATCGTACATGCATTGAATCGAACGGCTCCCGACTATTCCGACCTAGGAGATCAAGTTGAACAAGCTCCACGTCATCATCCCTATTTCTACATCTTAAAAAAAGGGATTTACGTGAAAACGGATGCACCGATGTGAACGGGATTTTCACTTAAGTGCATATCAATCTTAGAATTTCTAGGTATCTGGGCAAAAAAATTTGTAGATCACGATTATTAAGAATTTCAATACGAATCGCCATCAAACCCCAAAATCACACAAAAATAATGATTCTCTTAAAGTATTAAAGATTTTCCAAAAAAGACTTTAAAAATTGCCATTTGTATGCATAATAGATACGATCGTAGAGCTGAGAATATAGACTGGATACTAGATAAAAGCAACCGATCATTACGACGTTGAAGAATAAATAAAATTTTACATATATATTTTTTTTCATTAACTTTTATTCATTTTTTTTCCATAATGAATATTGCATGGCAGCAAGTACTGACGTTCTAAAGTAGCCTGCCACGCGAGTACTTTCGAGTAGACGCACTCTATAAAGTGGAGTAGCCCCTGTAGAGGACAGACAGCCGCGGCAAATGAGTTTGATCTCGAAGGAAGTCGAGTTTCTGTCCGAGACAGAATTTGTCGTTCAAACAAACAATTTCAAACTGAGAAGGCGGACAAGTTCGAGGTACAAGGATTACGAGTATTTGTCCGGGTTGACAGAAACTTATTACTGGTATTATATGGAGCGCCTTGTTATTGTATTTCGACGTTCGCCACCATATACCTAGGAAACTATAGGTAAGGCAGAACAGGGAAGTGTCGTCTTCGCTCGACTTGCTTGGATCCTGATGAAGTGACTGGGTACTATGCAACGAGGTACGTCACTGTCAGATAGCCATTAGACGCCAGACATCCGGTGACGTAACAAGTAGTAAGATATAAGAAATTAGGTAATTTTGACAAAAAGATAACTATAGGATCAGCCAAGATGACTAGGAGCTAGGGGCAGATCACTTGACTACTAACGACAGCCAATCTCTTGGTCTGGACAAAGTCTGGGCTGACACAAGCCATAGGAAAATGAGAAGAGACAAGAGATAGCCAAAACCGGAAATAACGGGGTTAAATATCGTCCAAAAGATTCGCCACCGAATACACTAGAATTTATCTCAAAATATCTCGTCGCACGTAATACATAGGTCATTTTTATTTGACACATTTTATACGAGTGTACCGTACCGTCAAGTAATAGCTTCATGACATGATCTTGTTCGAGAGATACACACTATGGTTTTCAGGGAGGATATAAAGGTCGATACGTAATGCCGAGTTTCGTGTTTTAATGTAAAAAATACGTCGATAATGGAAACGAACGAAATTTCTAAGCCATTTAGTTTGCACTATCCTTTTACCCGGAACTACGGTCAGAATTCATATTGAATTTTATATATGACGTTTGTTCCTTGGTATACGTGAATTTAATTTCATTGGGTACGTGCTCTGCAGGATGTTAGTTGGCAAACTTTATTTTCTGTACTAAATAAAAGACAATATATAAAAAGTTCGTAGTCTTGTGAAATACGTAAAATTTGGCAAAATATAAATACTGCGGTAATACAATGTAAAAAAAATACTGCAGTCAAAAACGTATAAAGAAAGCGTAAAGATACCGAATGTTATTTCATCGAGGAGAGATAAGTAACCCGTAAAACGTATTCGTTGATACGAAAGATATTCTTGCCTATCTTTTTGGCATCTTAAGGATGCAGCCATGCATCTAAACATATGCAGTTTTCGATTTGGTTTTGAACTCGTTTCGAAAGTTTATTTTCATCCTCGATTTTTCCCACGTAAACACGACAGGCTGTCTCCCTCGTTATTGCTGGAGGGAGCACGAGACCAATCTCAGCAAACGAATACGAAGTCTAGGTAATAAGACAAGCACGAGTACCCCTTAGCGTATCTCGCTTTGACTGAAATCCCCTAGATAGTACGTAAGCGTAGAGTCACGATAAAAGCTGCTACTTGTAACGTACAAGTAACTAAACGCTGCGAGCTACATTGAAACTTTAATAACGAATACTAAAACGAGAAGATTATTTAAAAACATTGAATAGACGTAAAAGCCCCCTGAAAACAAGTAGAAAATCTGTTGAATAATATACCAAAGATAATATCGAATTAGGTCATACAAAAAAATGTCAATGGTCCGTCGCAAAAGAATCTTTATCAACACCCACTTCCAGAGCGAATAAAGATAAACTTCTCATTCAACAAAAAGAAAATACGGTAAGTAGTCTTTCAATACCGTTCGGTTAACGAGGCTCTCGGTACCAATAAAATGTGGCCAATTAATCGCTAAGGATCCCCGCTCTAATATTTTTTGTCATGACGTTTACCAAGTGAAATTTTACATGACCCCCTTATCGCTATTCTCTATGGCGCAGTGAGTTTCGAAATTGCTGGATGAAGCGAGCGCGAGAGAGAGAGAGAGAGAGAAAGAGAGAGAGAGAGAGAGAAAAAGTAGCAAAGAGTCACACGATAAAGGACAGTCAAAGAAAGAAAAAAAATAATTCTTCGGACTGACAAGCATCAACGAACGAGACCCCGTCATACGTTGACAGTAACAATGATGGCGAAGAGACAGTCGAGGAGGAAACCATTTTTACTTTTTTACGCCTTCGGATGGAGAATCTTATTATTTCCCGTCAGACAACCCCAGGCAACGTGACTCGTTCGACACCGCCATCTTGGACAGTAGCCCCCTCTCGCGTCAGTACGTGAAAACAGTCATGGGTTTTCCCTTCAATGGAAATCTCATTGTTATTATTATCTTTCGTTAATCTTTAATTCCTCAATACCTCCCCCCACCATCGCGATATACCTACCACTGCCATTGCTACCTATACCGACGTCACTGATAGCAATGTCCAGTTAACTTGCTCTAATATCGCTATCGTAATCGGAAGCATGAAGCAGAAGGGAATCATCCAATCTTCCTATCACCCAGCCAGACGTCTTTTTCCTCACAACCACCGTTTATCGATCGGCCAGTATCACCCTCTGTGAAATGTATATATACATATATCTTAGTACATAAGAGTCTATACTCTGCTATATATGTATATGTATATATATATATATGGAACTTAAGAAAAGTCGTTTATTTTTCCAAGAGGGTCAACTTGCTTTTCCACATACCTCACACCAACCTCAACCACTTCCGTAGACAATTAATTTGCCTGGAAAAACAATTAACGCCACCCTCCTCATTTATCGACCTTCGAGTTGTCACTGTGAAAAATATCTTTTGGCATTGCTATCTTGTTTTTTTTAATCTGGTCAATAAATTAATCGATTGACAATTAAAGGGTTGATACTAGACGGTATACGGGATACAGAGCGTATTATTTTTTTTATTTGCCACAATATTTTATTACTGTCGTTCAAGTGAGAATTCACGTTGAGCCTTCTTCTAATCGAAACCACGAACGATTCGCAATTTGCGAATAGTCGATCGAACGTTTCGCGAATGTTAATGGCGTTCGATAATTCCCATTAAAAAAAGACAGCTGTTGACGATTTCAGAGCATTAGTTATTTGACTAAAAATTTATCAATTTGCACATCGTAAAAGTACGTACTCGCGGTGGTTATTCGCATCGACGGAAAGTCGCGAATCGAGGCTAGCGATTATTGGAGGTTGTCCAATTGGCGTATTTGACGTTTCGCTTATTATTGTCATTACCATTATTATTCATTCGGGCACCGAAATTCCTGATTATCATTCATCGTTACAGAGATGTATTCACTCCACCATGCTATATCTATTAGTTCAAGGTGATAATTTGACTTAACATAAGATACATGCGAAATTGATTTCCCTAAGACGAACTATGAAACGACGATTACGACTATTAACGCAATAAAATTCGCCAAAACGCACAGGCAGTATTATTAGCTAGAAAAAGAATGCAGAAAATACAGACAGGCAAAATACTTCCATTTACGAGATCTATAGGAAAATAATGGCGCCTACGCATCGTAAGGGATGTCTGTACCGTAACACTTGCTGAATGCCAAGACAATTTCGCGAAAATATTGCGAACATTACACCGTCTGGAATTGTCTCATTGTTGTATACGAATAAAATTGTCACTATGAATTATTACCAGAAGCAAAATGGACGCGGGTATGAAAATGGAGCATAAGAATTTAAAAAAAAAAGAATCGTAGAAATTTTTCGTAAAATTTTTTTACAAATGTAAAACACGTATACTCGGATACAAAAATTCTTGTCCGCAATTAATGAAAGACAGTACAGATCTCTTTTAGTTAAACTGTGATGCCCGATTTTTTTGAGTGACTGTACCGTGTTTCTCTGCCGGAACAATTTATGTGAGAGTCTTTATACTGTCAGAGGGATGCCACGTGGTGGCAAGGGAAGTATAGGATTTGCCGAGAGTTCTAGATAAATTTCACGCGTATCCCTCACTCTATACGCTGTTCCGCGTGTATTCGTATGTCCGTACGTAATCGCGTGCACGTAAGCGTGCATTTGGGATTTTTCCACAAATCGCAAGTCATGCCTTCCGGGAGGATTAAAGCGGAAACAGGGTGAAAATCGAGGACGGTTTTCGCTGCCAAATAATTCGCGACTCTTTCGCGCGACTAACGAGCCTAGGTAAAACGGTAAAAGTTGTCGTTTCCGGTTGCGGCCATTTGCTAACCTAACCTAACCCAACGTTAAACCCAACCCAATACGGATCCGGCTTAACTTCAACTGACGTAAAAGGAATGTCACGGAATAGAGCAGAGCCATAGTTTCTGGGATTGGTGGTTTGCTCAAGCTAAAATGTCTGCGAGTGGCGCGAGGCTGCAATGGAATTTGATTTTGTGCCAAATGTCCTAGTACCACGTAGACAATTCTAAGTATTTACCTACTTTTTACATTCGTATCGTCCACTTGATCCGAAAACGGTTCGGAACATGTTCCACCCGGTCTACAGCGATACAACATTTTTACGATGAGTTTCCTTCCCTTTTATTGTGTGTCTGCCAATTTATTGATTTCGACTAAATCGATCTCGCTTCTCTTGGCATTTTAAATTACGTAAAACTACTTCGCGTAACGTTACGTGTTAAAAACGGCAATTTATCGTAATATTCTTGTATAACTCACAAATACTAGACGAGAATTCGTAATGCACGACTACTGCCAGGTAAACGGAACGTTAACCCCGAATCTCATTAGCGACCTAACGAAAAGTATGGGAGAAATTTCCATTTTGTAAATTCGTGTCTTTAAACTTCGCACGATTAAAGTCTGTTAGATCGTACATTCGCGAGATTACATGTAGTTGAAAAGATTTTCAAATTATTAAAAAGGATGCTGTTGCTTTTCGTAGAGGTAATTTCTCTTTATTCATTTTTTTTTCAGACGAAATATATTCAAAACTTATTTACTTCAAAAATAAACACTCAAACGCTGCTGCTCTCGCGGTTTGCGCGCAAAAACAGAATATCCTTGCGCTTTGCTTCATACGAATCTTTACGCTTTCTCGTTCAGAGTTCATGACGTTCTCGTGGAAATGGAACGGAACGTATACGTGTCTGACAATAGCGGTCTCAAACTTTTCGAGTTGAAGTTTCATGTTGGTAAGGACGGGCAGAAAAACTATCTCAGAATATCCGAGAGCAATTGAAAATTCTTTACACGAGTTAGATAAGCTATTCGGTGTAAGCACGAGAGATGTAAATTACTTGTTGTTCGCGATGTGCAGAAATTTGACAAGATTTCGTCCGCTATAAAGAATAAAAGATAAATCGAGCAAATAAAAGGTACATTGTTACAGAAATAAGAAATTGGAATGGTAAAAAATAAAAAGAGAAGATATTATCATTATACTTTGAGACAATGGAAAAGGAAAGGAAAATTTTCTCGAGTTTATATATATATATATATATATGTGAACTCTAATTATTTACATCCATCTTCTCCTTTTTATTCTTTTTCCATTCGCTCCAACACACAACTAATTTTTTTTTTCAAGATTTCACGAATTTCGAATTTCACTGGAATATATGTAGATCGCGATAAGACAGACTGGAAGCTCTTGCTTTCCTTTCTTTTTGTTTCGTAAAAAGGGATCGTCCTTCTTATCCACCCTTAGATAAAGCCGCCGTGGGATAAGGTGGGTAGGTAAGTACGTACGTCCCTGATTTTCGAAATAAACGGCTGGAACTTATTAGGATAAGGGTAGAATGGTGCATATTGAAAAGTGCAGTTACTTGAAAAATAAATTGCAAGATAAATATAGTAATACGTGAAATCTGTTAAAAGCACTAAATTTTTAAAAATAAAAAAAAAAGGTCAAGACCATGTATTTTGTAAATCGCCTAGATCTTGATAAAGAATAGGCTCTGCTTTTTTGTTTTCTTTCTGTTTCGCAAGGGTAGCAGGGATCAACCTTATTATCTACGGTTAGATAATACCCACTAGAAAAAAAAGAAACGATACCCTCCTGAAATTGGAGATAGATAAAAGAAAGGACGAGATAATGTAAATAAATTGGTTCATATAAAAAATACTTAAACCAACATTTTTTTCAACAGCTCCCATATCATCTTGCTCGCACAAGTAAGATTCGAGGTCAGCTTCGATTTCCAGGTTTAATAGAAAAAAAAAGTGAGTGTGATGTTTCTTTAACGATTCGAATTTGACATACCGATATGTAGCACAAAAAATAAGGAGAAACGTACTCGAAGTATAGTATGTAGTAGACATGTAAATACCTACTCGTAGTTTTATACATGGCTACCCACATTATCGAAAATCAAGCTAATATCTTCAACTCATTCACATTCCATTATGAAAAGCATTTTTGTATAGAAAATTCTGACAATAGGAGCACTAAGAGGCAGCCAGAATGGGAGCCCCAAGTGTACGCATTTAAAGCATGCACGATACATATTCAACACTTTCAAGCAGCAGATCCTACATTTTTACCTAATTCAGAACATATTCCAAAATAAATGTTACATTAAAAATAACAAAAAAACAATAATTTTAAAATTGAAGCCAATAAATAATTAAACCGATGACTGTTTTTCATTCTCGAAAGACAAACTAAACTTCCATACACATACATTAATAATGACTGAAAAAAAACCATTAAAAAGTTGTCATTTTGAATTTTCTCAAAAATACTTAAACACCATGCTCTACACAAACCAACCCCATTTTGACAAGGACCATCGTTATTAGGTAATCCTATTGAGCTGACTATGTTGTACTACGGGCTATTATAAGAGGATGGTCTACTTACAGGCAGTTGGTAGATACTAAATAGTAACCGATAGCCGAAGCCATTCGATCGGTGGTACATCCCATGAATTTTCATTGAGTTCAGAAAAGGGAGGCCCACGATCAGCCAGAGGTTTGCCGATAGTCGCTTTGGACTTTGTGAGAGAATGAGAAAGCGCGACAAGGATAGAATAACAGAGAAAGAGAGAGGAAGAGATAAAACGAGTGAGACGGAATGGCGATGGCAGGAAGCTTTTTGTCAGAGTCAATTTTTCATTCGGGCTACGCCGATGGATTGGCCAATGACGTTTCGATCGATTGCCCAAAACTTCTCAATGCTTCGGAATAGCAATTACGGTGAAGTCGCTGCCCGCCCGTTCCGGGACATTGTAATATTTGACACAGCCTCTGTACCGTAATACGGTAGACGGGACACAATGCAAAGTTAAAGCTCAACCGTTTTAATAGAGATCCCTATTAAAATCACTTTTTATATATTTTCTTTTAATTTTTCCTATCTATAACTCTATCACGGGTACGCTTTCCTTTGCTTCTGTCAGTGTACTCAGAAATGCTGACGATTCCCAAATTTCCTATCGAGCAGTATTTTTGCTTGCGAAGGAAGAATCGAAGAGGGATGACTCCTGATGAATAATTAAAAACTTTCTAAATTAATTAGTCTTGAGATGAATGCCAATTTTTTTTTTTACATTAATAAAAGAATTTATGTCTCAATGACGATTGCCAAGTCGTGTGTCCGATCTGATCAATACCTCTTGAAATTCTTTCTGAACCAAAGCGGAGAAACACAATGAAATTTAGCCTTGCTGGGTAGCACTCAACTCTCCCGACCTCATCCAACCTCATCCAACCTGTATCCAGAGAACAGAATCGTATCGCCAGGCCTGAAAAATTTCTTAGAGCCGTTGGAAAATGCAACGTAAGATCGCGGTAACATTGAGTTATTCAATAGGACGCGGAGGCTGTGTGGAACGACGCTCCAGGGACTCGTATCGTCTCGCCCTGTTCCCCAAAGGGCTTCGCCCGGCTATTCCAGGATGAAACTCTCCTACCTCGAGGAATTGCTCTCAACCATCCCCTTCTTACGGTGGGATATCAACCTCGCCTAAGATGCCAACCTCCAGCATCCTAGGAGGGTTCCTAGCGAAGCCCCAACCATTGACTTCCTAGCCTTACCTATCCGTAGCTTGACTCCCATTACATCTCAGGGTCCAGAGTAAACAGCAGCGTGCATCCCTAAATTACCAGAGTCACGACAAATAAGACAGGATAATGGAGCGTTTCTTATTACCTTGGGGATTTATTTAAATTTCGGTACCTACGTACCCTCGGAATTAGGAACTAGAGCATCAGGCAATTTTCTATCGTGCAACGTGAAAGTCCAGAGACGCTCAAAGTAGAATAGAATGAACGTCAGTGAGTGATGGTGCTTAAGCAGCGAGTGTCCAGAGAATATTATAAATATATATATAAAAGAATATATCTAAGAATATTTCATTAACACAAATTAGCCCTTACATGTGATTTCTATGGTGGACCCAACTTCGCGTGGTGCCAATACTCTTAACCCAGCGTGTACATGCGCAGAGTTAATTACGCAAATTACTATAGTCAATAGAGGCACTGTTTACTGTTATCGACGATTGCGCGTTGCACAAATGCGTTTCGCGTCACTAGCAGCTGACGGTCGAACTCGTATAAAATATATAATCGGACATGCAGGCAGATACAAAGACCCAATTATTTTAATTCAATAACAGATTCGAATGGACAAATTGCTCGTAAGAAAATCCATGGGCATGACCTGCGTCTTTCGTAGCTCATTTTCCTTTCAATCGCACGGTCTATAAATTTCATCTAGGTTATTGTGAGCTTTGGTTAAAGCCAAGTTCCGTACCGTAATTGAGCTGTTTTGAGATGCTGGCTCGGGTAAAACTTTTCCTCCGGGCACTTATTACGACGAAAGCGATCGGTACGTTGCGTTTGGGGGAAAAAGAAAAACAAAAAAATGTAAAGCTCGACTAGCAGACAGCAGGTGCGCGCAAGAGTGACGATAAATTATTAAAAGTTTTCGAGCGCTGCCGACTCGGTCGGAAAGTGTTCCGAGACTCCGGTTGAGAGATGAGAGTCGCATCTGCGGCTTTTCCGTAATTAAGGCTTGCTCCGAGTCATCCTCGAACTTTGAGACTTGCAAGCCACGCACTTACCGTCGAGCCACCTAACCTTCAACTTCAAAGCAACGTGCTTGCAGTGGCGCAAAACTATGTAGATGAATTTGGTAGAGTTTTTTGAAAATTGATCTTTATCTAGAAAAATTATTATTTTGATATTGCAATTTACAAGGAGTTATCGCGATTGAAAATACGTATGCGAAAGACAGTTTGATTTGGTGTCAGGTCAGGTTAGGTTAGACAATTAAAAAGCACAGAAAATTAATGGACGAGCATATGCTTGTTACGGACGTCTTAATAATTTCCGTATCAAAGGGATTTTCATGAAAAATTTCGCTTTCTCGGTTTATCCGTCGTTTCGCAATGAGGTGGAAAAGAGGCGAAGAACAACAACAACGCATTTTTGTCGAAGTGGAAATGAACTGGCAAACAATTAGCGAGACGCGCAACCAGTTCGTTTCTGTACTGTAACCGGGATGGGTGTATCCTGAGGGGATGAAGAGAAAGGGTTAATGGGGTACGTATAGAAAGGGTTGCAAGAGACAGAGAAAGGCGTCGCTGCGCCGACTGCGAACTGTAGGGTCAAGGGTCGACTCCCTCACTTATTTATACGTGCTTAGTCAGCTGAAAAGAACCCTTTTGGCTGCGACGCTTTCTTGCTAGCGGCGACCATTCATGCCAAAGCCACCACGAGATTCCTTTGGGTTAGGGCAGTCAAGTCGTTCGACTTTGCGGTCAAATTATTTCCGTCTGGAAAAAGAGAGATTAACGATAAATTTATTTTTCTTTTTTTTAAACTTCGTGCATCCAGACAGTCAATAACTTACGGGTATTGCCATTCAGAATAGAATAAAAAGGACGAACCCCCAGAATTCTTCTCTTTAGTCTCTTTTTTATTGGTAAATCCATTCTTTTAGCCGATATTTGCCAAAAACAAAGTTCAATAAATTCGTACATATTTGTACGAGTACGTTTACGTCCTCTTGTTTCACCGTTAAAATCTTCCTTAAACTATCATTGTAAATTTAAAAAATAATTTTTTGGGAGGGTTTCGAAGGGCAATTTAGTGAAGGATGATCAAGGTGATATGCCAATAGTCTAACTCTCCCTCGCGAAGTACAAGGCGGTAACAATGCCGATAAGGGAACATCGAGAATTTCAAACGAAGTGGATCAGGTCTAGCAGAAAGATAAGACCTAACCCGCTCTTCGGTGTAGCCGACCTAACTTAACGAAACCCAACTCAACGTGTTCTAACCTAAATGACTAGGTAACCTAACGTCTAACGTGAAGAGGATACCATACCGCGCGTTAAGGATACTGAGGTAATCGAGCGTGAGAGAATCATCCCTGAGTCGGCAGCGAGACTTCTGGCACGTTGGATTTTGCTGGCAGAAAACGTTTTAGAAAAAAAAATATTTTAAATATTGAAAAATGAATCCCTTCCGTCCTATCGGATCTTCCTATATTATTAACATTCACACGTGGTAACCGTGGGTCGTAAATTTCATCATTTGTTCTCTTTAATAATATAAAAAGACTCGAGTAAAGCCGCGTGCAACGCTGTTGCGAATTTACTGACACATCCTGAAGCTGGCCAACAGTAATTTCGTTGTTGGTACCTACTGAAGTTGCAGTACCTGAAAATAGATAATCCGAATGGAAGCTTCATTATCAGATTCCATAAAAATTTATGCAGATACGATTCTAACATTATTTAAAAAAAAACGAAAATTTCAATGAAACTTTTTTCTTTTTCTATCCTCGAAAGGTTGTCTAGAGAGAAAAAAAGCTCAGATCTTTTTGCCCGCTCGATTAAGGTCGCCTCGATGAATTCTGTAGGGTGCCGGCGTTTGAGAGGGTTTCCTGCAGATACTAAATGCAGAAGGTCCTAAAGGGTTTGTACCTAGTCGGGTAATTTGCACCGACCTTTTGAACCTTCGTTTTCACTGGTATCTGAATAACTTGAGGGTGTTTCGCCTGGCACGAGTATAGGGGTGGCTCGACTGCCTGTCGGTATCCTTGAAAAGGCCCCAGGAAACAGGCTAGAGTGAGAAGGCTTTGGAGTTGGGCTTGAGGCAGTTGAGGGAGTTGCGATGGGGTCACCCATGCAAATGAAGGACACGCTCCGAACGTTTCCCACGACTCGTGCCATTCGGAACGACCTATTGACCTCGACAAATGTAAACAAGAAGAACTAGCCGTGTGAGAAATTAAAGGGATTGACACTGCAACCTCTTTCTGCCACTCTCAAACTTCCCTGGTTCGTCTTTGCCGTCAGCCGCAAGGACTTGGATACTCGTAGCAAAAAAAAACACCAAACAATAAATTACGAACGAATTGTTCGATCAAAATCATTTTTCAATGTCCTGATAATAAAATGTAATTATCGGACGACAACATTGCTAATTTATTGTAATAAAAAACAATTATGAATCTTCACGGTTTAATCAACTGGGCAAGACCCTCCGTAGTCACCCCGCTTAATACATAAACTACCCTAACGATTTTCATTATGGGTCCCAATTGGATAAACTTATGCATAAAGGAGGTCGGTGTGTGCTTATCGCGGCAGACTTAGCTTGATGAATATTCCTTAAATGTTTTCCTTTTCAATTAGAAATTATGCTTGATGACACCTAACCTTATTGAAGCTGACGGGGTTCGTCTCCAAGGTGGCATCTTAGTCAAATTAATTCTCCGACGGAGTTCATCAGCTCGAGGCCGACGAGCATTTTAACGAACTTTGAACTCTGTTAAAGAAGACACCGGGGATATCGCCCTTGCCTTACTCACTCGCAAAGGAACTCTGGTTAAATTGACTTTAACCTCGAGGCTGGCGATATTAATGCGTTTATAGCTAAGTAGACTCCGCATCAAAGATCTTGCGAAAGATATCTATATTTCCAAGAATACATACCCGCCTGGTGCTCACATATGCACATAAGGGTTTACCTAGTTACTGAAAAGTCTTGAGACAAATCCATTTGAAGAATAAAATGTGGCTCGTAAAAATTACGAAAAAACGAAAAGCTCAATGATATGCATTGTCGCGTTTTCGACTGGTCCGGATCGTCACTTGTTTTTTAAATTCTCGAACCGTAGAAAAATTCTCAGTCTCCGCGACAAATATAGATATAATGCAGCACGCACATGTAACTTATGGGGAGTCGGATGAACGAAAATTCTCGCAGGCATTTTTCACTCCGTTGGACAAAAGTTACCCCGGGTTTCTTGTCGACGTTATATTTCCGTAAGTTTCCGTTGCCAAGAGGTACCTTATGGAATTTTATTACTTCTGCATACAGTCCTTCGCGGCACTTTCTCATGCGGTACGTATTGCATACTTGTCCGCAGAGCTATGTCTAATATTATAAAGTGCGGATACTAGAGAGTATAGCAGCTACCAGTATTAATACTAGCAGCAGTCTACAAGATACCGTCAGCCGAGGATATAACTATATGGCTTTTCTCTTTTATCTAGGAATTTTACTTTAGGTACTTGATCTCGGAGCAAATATTTTTATTTTACGATGGGCAAATCGTACGACTCGACCGATAGTGAAAATATTTTGAAAATATTTATCGGAACACGTGCATGCGGCACTGTTTAAAAGAGGGAGGCTTATGTTGAAGCTCTGTGATTTTACGTCACTGAGCTTAACGTTAAATTACATTGTGTGTCAAAAGTCATTTGATGCTTTGGAAAGACACGATAACTTTTTCATTAATGTGTTCTGTTATTCTCAATGTCATGTCAAATGTCATGGGGTTAATTCTAGGTAAGTATAAAGGTGTGCGTATTCACGCTTTCATATGGTACAAATGTATATACATATATATATGGGTCACTCAGGTTCTCAGAGAGACCAATCCATAACGTTTACTTAGTAATTAGTTCATAGCCAATTACCATCACTGGTGTTGTAAGCAATTAGACCTGGAGCGGTAAGTTAGATTGAGTGGGTGAGAGTAATTATACTATATAAAACAATATTTTACTAACGTTTATTGACGTCAATTTTTCCAAATTATTATTATAGTTTGAGATATCTATATTAGAAAATTTTGTTAAAAAATTGAGTTTCTGAAATGAAAGAAAAAAAGAATTTAAAAAATTAATTTGCTTCGATCAGTTATTGAAGTCGGTTAGTTATTTCGCTATTGTAGTGCGTTAAAATACTGTAATATAATACTTTGGGATAAGCCTACAAAATATGTATACGGTAAAGTCCCATACTAAATAAATGTCTTTTAGGAATTCTTTTAAGGCAGACCTCGTATTTCCTCGATATCCTGTCCCGAGGGATACAGCAGGTAAAAAACGCGTAAACGATTCGCAAGCAAAGCACGTTCGAAGAAACGACTGCGCAGATGATTTTTGAATTTCGCGTAAAGATCTGAAATTTCATATTTTGTATTACAAAAATCATTTTAATTTCGTAATCCTCTTAAAAAATAAAAAGTTATCCCTTGCCTCGTATTAATTTATAGGTCTAAGAAATTTTGCAAAATACGCAATAAACTTGGGCTTTCGTGTATTCACGACCGGAACGGATAATTCGTAACGCGCTGAAATTATTCAAATGTGCTTCGTGGCAGAGATTGATATTTATTTCTTGCGAAAGCGGGTAAACGCGTACATTCTAGAAGACGTAACTGGTGATAAAATTTCGTAAACTCGCAAAAAGCTGGAGTTTGCAATTAGCACGAAACAAACGTCTCCGCGCTCAAGAATGTCGTCGCACTTTTTAACCATCGCAGAGACTCGGTAGGGCAGACTGCAGATAAGTGAGTTTTCATCGTAATTTTTCTCTTTTCATCTTGGACCTTACGCCTGGGCAGAAAATGTAAAATATTCAAACACGTCGAAAGAACATTTGACAAGTATCAGAGATAGAGCAAAATGCCTATTAAAGTTTTCACACCGATCGTGCACAAGCTTAACGACAAAAAGCCATTAAAAAATTCACTGAAAATTCTCTTAAATAATATTTCGTCGTATTTACCGTTTTATTTAAAAATTTCATGTAGAACAAAGTCATGACTATTACGATACCCAAAAACGTCATGACATTCCATCCCCGCCAGTAAAAAAATGAATTCGACCTGCGTTCAGAATGTCTCGCGCAAACTCCCATCGAACGGATTAAATTTTAAAGTGAAGGAAATATATAAAGAAATTTTTTTATCGTTTTAAATCAAAGTAGGTTAACATGTCAAATTTTGTTGCTATCTAACATCATGAACAATCGAATGAAGAACGATTCGATTCTCTGTAATTTATATTATCAACTTCAAGTTTATACTATGCAATGTCGAACAGATATAAACCCCAAGTTAGATCATGCTAGTTCTAACGCGAAGACGGACTGGAGAACGTCGTCTTAGGACCTACAACATCAGATTAACTCTAAGACAGCCCATAGTGCATCATATTAGGGCGGAGGAGACAAGCACAAAGACTGAAGCGCGCCAGAGCAAATTTCATTAGTCTAGTCGAGACTGCATAGGACTCGACTAGGCTAGATTAGACCAGACCGAAATCCGACCATCCCTTACTGAATTACATGGAATCACAGATCTGGACTAAACTATAGACTAGATTATAGAGCGGGCTACAAAAGGAGCTATACAAGGGCCAAGTCTCTTTTCCAAAAGGAAGTAAACTAAACCACATCATAGAAAACCTAACGAGATTAATCAGCAGGGACGAAATAGGTCATAGGCCTAAATAGGTATGAATGAAGTCAAGTAATAAAAGCGTAAAAGGAGGCATCACGGGAGGAAGCGATTGAAGAAAATTTAAAAGCAAATAAAAAATATATCTAACCGAATTGGCAATAGCAATCGGTACTAATACGCATGTATCCAGCGTGTAGTTGTAGTTTCAAAGTAAAAGCAATTTCCTCGAAGGACATAAGTAAACCAAAGTAACCGGCACACGAGTAAGGGGACTAGATGCAAGTGTCCAGGTTCTATTTGCAGACCGGAAATTGATTTTGCGTGTGTACCGGAAGCAAAGTACTGACACCCTTAAAGCCTGTGTTGCCATCCATGTAATGCTTGATGCATATTGTATGTAAAACAGTACTAGAACCAGACTCTACTGTATACTCTCAATAACAAAGCTCTCAGAACGTGATCTCGTCGACGCCAAAACCCTTTGTTTTCAGAAATCAATTTGCGAATTCTATTTGGACGACGTAAAGTTTGGGCGAAACGTTGCCAAACGCATTTCCAAGGATCATGAAATCCGGATTTGGATACGCTAATTAATGTTGGAATTTCAAACGATATAGTTTTAAGACATAAGTATGCTTACTATGCGATACACGAATTGTGGAATATCACTGTGAATTTATATAATTCCACAAATATCATTGTGGAATTAACGTTCAGAGGTTATGTATAATAGGAGAAGATAGGTAATTGGAAATTGTAAAATCTGCTTGATTATTGGGTGTAGTACAGTATGATACGTTACTGTGGTACGAGATTCTAATGTAACTAGAATATGCAGGTGATTATAAATACGTCAAGTTTGTTTGAACGAGCTGACAATACTTCGGTGGCTTTTGCTTTTGGGCTATGTTGAGTGGTTTTTTTTTCTTTTTGACATTTGCAAAATACTTCAGACTATCCTTAAGGCTGACGTATCGACGGAAAATTTATTTGGTACCAAAGGGAAAAATAACGCGAAAAGAGACTCAAGGCGTCAGTTCTCGCCATAAGATAAAACAGCAGAGAATCAAACGAAAAGAATCAATGAGATTCGCGTGTCGAATGATTCGCGCGACTGAAACAGAAGCGCCGCGAGGAGACCAAAGCAGAGTTCTTGGAAAACTCGAAAGTTTTTGAAATTCAGGAAAGCAACTCTCGGAATCAAATCGAAGCGATTCCCGAAGCAGCCACGAATTCGTGATTGGAATAACGACGGTCTATCTGTGTGTATCTTTCGTTTCGGTTGTTGATTTTTCTTTTTGTTTCAAGGAATGTCTTCCCGACGATTCGTTACGTGAAAGATCAAGTACGTACAATGTACTATTCCATCGGTCGTTGCCACATTGAACCTAGTTAAACGCTTGTCTTAGTTTCTAACAAGTTCAAAGGAAACTCTACAAAAACTCTATAAAGGAAAAGAATCTAGGAAACTCTATAAAAAATTATTAAATTATTAAAATATTATTTCAACGGACTTGACAACATTTCGGAATCTGATTATTTTCATTCTATAATTTATCAACGCATTTTCAGAGTAGCGCCATTCGAATTACTTCAAATTCAATCCCTAGTAGCCCTACGCCCAAAGTCGTCCGGAAGTATCGGAACATCCATGTAAAAGCGACTTCGTTAAAACCCATATCAACGTTCCGTTTTTGAAACATGTATAGAAGGAAAATTTGGACTCGTGAAATGCAATAGTAGAACACGTTTAATGAATTTCGCCAATTTGCTTTAATTAACATATTGCTTTAATGTGAAATCTTTTAAAATTCAACATCAACTCATACCTTAGAGAGATTTCGAAAATTTTGGCCACAGGTGCTCGCTTTCTGCTTAACATAAAGCTGTCAGCCATCTTCGACATCTTTGATCTTATGGTCGGCCGATCCTCGTGCAGAGCTATACACGCTATAGTAGGTTTCTGTGGTCGCCGGTAGTAACCTTAACGATACTCTGGGTCAAATTCAACAGAAGTCAAATTTTTAACGATCTTTTAAAGTTAATCATTCATTTTAATATTTAATTTTAGTTTTATTAATTTAGTAGATAATCAGGTCTCGTAAAGTTCCCGTGTCTGCAAATGTTAAAGATCATCAGCGTCCCAAGTCCCCGATTATACGAAGACTTCAATTTTCAAACAACATTTGTGCGATTATCAGAGCTAATGCAGGGACTGGGTTTATACATTAATCGAACTGGAATAATGCTTCGTCGTAATAAACTCTGTTGGGAAGTGTCTGATATATCTATCACTTTTACACTTGTGACAAGAAATTCTGATCGCCGATCATATCAGTAATCAGTATACGGATGCAATCGTATGGTCCGATAGCTTTCGGGATTTGATTACGCGTACGAGAAATATACAACTAATCACTGCCTACATCAATCAAAGAGAACAGGGCTGAAAAATAGAAACAATTAAAGATTAATCGATCTACTGAAAATACTCGTATTAGAAGGGAGAGGTACAGTGCGAGGCCGACGGCAGCGGCAAGGTGTGAAGATGTTCTTTTTTTTCAGAGTTGTTAAAGTCAGTGAAACCTTTTGCTAAATCGCCATGAAATATAACGAAGTATACTTACCCGAAGTCGAGTAACGAAAGTAGAAATGAAAAGTCTCCCAGCAAATTGTTGCCCAATTAAAAAAAACATTTATTTTCACCAACGCCACCACATTGCCATTTGGAAAAGCCCTGTGTACTTAAGTTTACTGGTCGTGCCTGTAGCATGTGACCAAAATTAATATGCATGTTGTTATAATTGCCGTATTTTATTAAGAGAAATACGCTTTGAGGCACAAAATTAAGTCTGAAATTAAAACAAGAAGAAATTTTTACTGATACCTTCTACCCGGGCACACTGGGTACACGAAAAGTTTTGCACTTTTCTTATTTAAAGCTCTCGCCACCGGTGTAACGTTTCATTACAATTGTAACACTAATGGGGGCGGTCCGAGTGTTAACAGCTCCGGCTACAGCAGGATAATCTTAATTGACAGTTTCAATAAATATTTCAATATATGCCATTTATTATTCATTAAATTATTGTGAGTGACCAGATTAAAAAATTCATCAAAATATTTACCCCTTTCCCAACGAAGCTCAACTGAAACAATTTTTGCTGAATATGAATAGCACAAAGAATCTATTGAAATTTCTACGGTTTCACCATAGAAATACATATTCCACAATTTCGCAGGAGCTTTCAACTCAATGTCAAATTCAAACCCGTATTCGCTTCGAGAGTAATGTTTCGCCAAAAATCCTGCAATTACTAATCTGTCATCATAGCTTTTTCATTCTACCGCGATTTTCTTTAAATTAATTAACTGACCCATCTTCCTTGTCAGCTGAGACAGACTGGTTGACTAGAGCCATGTTTCATCTCGAATGCTGACCGCCCTCCTCCTGCTACTCCCTCGTGGCCTTCTATACATTTTGCGACAACGGTTAAGCTGACGTCTCAAGGGTACAACTCAAGGGAGTGGTCGCGTACTAATTGTAAGTGTACATTTCGTAATGCATGAAATCCCTGACGTTTTGAAGAAATTATTAAAAATAAAATAGCATTTTTTATAAAAGGAGAATTCAGACGACGCTAAAAGTTTCAAAAACAGTCAAGGTACAACAGCTGACGGATAAAGTACTACGTGATAGGATTTATTGGAAAAATGACGCATGCCACACACCTGCCATTTTCCCATAGGAATATGGTGCAATTGTGCCAGGGTTGCGAGACAGGAGTTATCCGAAATAGGATGTGGCCATTCTTGCCGGAATCGTCGGTTTTATCTCCACCAGAAGCAAAACTGTTTGTCTTATTCCTCAAGACGGGTGAGACGATTAACGGCCTGGATAAACATACCCAGTGAATTATGAGTAAAGAAGATGGAAGGAGGAGCGTGCCGCTGAATATGGACTACAGAATAAATAGTAGTAACCACCAAAGTCTAACTAGAGAATTAAACATCTTGATTAAATAGTCCAAAATTTATTGCTTATATAATTTCAATTATCCACGACTACCCTACAAATTTTTAATTAATCGCACATATTATTCACAATACGCAGCAGAGTCTCAATTGTAGCCAACCCACTCAAGTTGAACTAGACAATTAACCATCTTGTCTGACCTGGACAGGCAACATACCACCCATATGCTATTTCACGTACGTATATGCTAATTTGACTCAACAGACCTATGCACTCTGGACTAGGAATAACAACCTTAACACCGATACAACAAGCCCGTTCATACTTTATTTAACGGACTGCTCGACATCGTTGATTAAAAATGCTACGTGGCAAATCGTAAAAGCTCCAGCAAGATACTGCAGCCAAAACGGAGAGAGTTTAAATGATAAACAATTCCTCTGGGTTGTTCGGGTCAGTCAATTAAACGGCTTGTTTGGTTGAGACAGGCTTCGTGCTTTCGCACATAGATTCTCTATGGTAATTTGAATCTGCTTCACCCCATGAGAACCATACGTCAACGTGGCGGAATTAATTGTCATCCATAGGGGTGCGATGGGGAGGGGTGGGTGTATCAGAGAGCCCTAAATCCTAACCTTTAACATTGGCACAACTTAGAGTTCCAATGCCTTCACTATCTTTCTCGAACGACGAGCTGCTGTATTACAGACACTATAGTACCGCTTACTACGGTAAGACTATACACAGTCAAAAATGTTTAGTCTATCCGACCGAGGCCGTGGAGCTCCCGCAGTAAGGGGAAGCGCACAAAAAATATCAAGTGTTCCTGGAAGCTTCCCTCCAAGTCAGTCGTTTGTCGAAGCTCGAAGCGAGAACAAGAATTTCGATGCCATTGAAAATAAAGTTTTGAAATTCGTTACAGCACTGCTACCGTTGTGTTTCCTGGCGTTGGTCATTTTAATTTGGAATACAACGTTTTTGAATTTCACACGGGATTACGGTTATAACGTAGCAGGAGTCCTGCTTTGCAATACATGAATATTTATCCTCGTATGATAATCCAATTGTGCAGCTCATCCGGCCGACGACTATTAAGCACTTGCAAATTGCACGGGTTTATTTGTAGATAAATATTTTTATGCAAATATCACTGTATTATTTATACATTCTACATTTTCCTGATGGATACCTGCGCTGCGTGTTGAATTGAAAAAGAACGTTGACGTGCGTATATCGTAGCCAATAAATTATTTTAAATTTTCGAAACAGTGATAATACATAACCGTATATACATATTAAATGGATGTATTTCAGCACTGTACATTTATGTTTCGTGAACCGTTCAGAGATCGTCTTTCATGTGCGTGCGTGTATTTCGCTGCTTCCCAGTCCTGACAACCTTAGACAATGTATGTTCGCAACAGGGCGACTGCCAGAGTCGTAGTGGGCCGCGACATTGTTCGAGTCCGAACAATAATGCTTTTAGACATGTATTGTCGAGCAGGAGCCTTGCACGAGACACGTCGTCTTGCCCATTACCGAAGCGAATAATCCGTGCTTCATTGTGCTGCTGGCATTTCGCTGGCGGAAAAGTCATGTTTTAACCTATCCCAGAATCACCTGCACAGAGAGCGATCCTTATAAATTCAAGGGCCTGTACACTCACATCTACAAGGCTGTTCGTTATTACAAATCGTCTTCGCGTGAACTAGGTGACGTTGATTATTCGGTATACAATTTAAATTACATAACGGAGGAAAGGTATGTAAAATCACCTCTCCGACTTCCTCCCTCTTTCTTAAGACCTTTGTGATTTACTTTTTTCTACTTATACCTTCTCGCCTTTGTTCCTTCATGGAACAACGAAGGCATTTTTCGAAATTCAATTGAGCCTTTGCCATCTTGAATTTGTATAATTTTTATTACAAGTAACTGAATGCAGTATATATAAGTTACACGAGAAATATATTCCAGTGTACGAATCTACATTGAAAATGGAAATAATGGACTGATTAGTTTGACACAGAATCAGAGTTATTATTTTTACCAGTGAAATTATTTTATGCAATCGAATAAAAGGTGCACGCGCTGTGTGCGCGTGAATGTTGAATTCGCGCGTGGTCATAAATGTATGTTTCCATGATTCCAAATAAAACACGCTGAACCAACCGAACCAAAAGTATACACGAAAATTCGAGTTTCGTATGTAAATCGTATACTAACGTTATCATCTGTTCCAGACGAAACGCCTTTGAAGTGACATATATCCGAAATAGATTTCTTTTTCCGACGGCAAGTATGACGTAGGACATGATAGTGATGACAAATGATCATGGGTTACGGCAAACCTGTTTGCTTCTGTATATTACATTAGATTGGTTCGCGATGTCCTTGTTAAATCATTTTTCACAGGAAGAATATGTTAGAGAGGGTCGAATGATTTCATTTAAAAATTTGAAAGGATAAAAGGTGTCAATTTAATAGAAATTTTTATTATTAACAATTCGAGCACGGAGGACAGACGGAAAATTAAACTAATCGACGCTTTCGGTACTGACTGTATTAATCAGTATCATATTGACAGTAGATTTATAGCAAAACTATGACAAGAGGGGACGTCCAAAGATATAGGTAATCCACGTGCAACCTATTGAAAAAGATACTCGATAAGGCCAATATAGGCATTTCCAAATAATCAATTTTCATGATGTCAGTATCGGTTGCGTAAGTTATGAAAAATTGATGGATCGTCCCCATCACCCAGACGTACAATATATTATATTACAGATCACCGACGTTCGACAACCTTTGAAATTGATAAGAAGAATAGCATGTTACAAAGTTTTACCCAGCGGATACAAACTTTACATGCGACTTGTATGTTATTCTTCTTCTTGTTCCTTCTTGGCTTTGTGCTCTAGAGATTCAAGTGCCAGGTGACGTGTATGTCAGTTGTAATTTCCCATCTGTATATATAACGTATAACAGCGCTGTTACGTTCAAGTTATGCAAATAGCGAAGAAATAACAACTGACTAACGTGCACGTTACGTGTGGCATTATTTGCTGAGTTCGTAATAAAAAATGTTAATGTCAATATATATCTTGCGAATTTACTCGTTTAAAAGCATTCAGTTGATTAATTCTAACTCATAATTTTAACGCGTAAAATTGATTATTTTTTTTTTCGATCTTACGAAAACAGTTCTCACAGAAACTCACGACTCATATCAGAAATTGATTTGAACTATAAATTTTCCATTGCGTGCATGGCAATTCTAAATCACGGGAGGTGAGGCGAATCTTCTAAGGTTGAACATAGAGGCAGATAGCGTGTTCAGGTAATAGTGCCAAACTGATTTACACCGTGTCAAGCAGATGGGTACATTCGGTCCAAGCTAGAAACACTGCTGAGTACGAGTTATGATTTGAATATTGAGCCAACTTTGATAATTAATACTTAGTCGAGATAATTGGATCACTGCGACTATTAATTTTGTACATGGAACTTATAATTCAATACATTTAAATTACGGTCCAATTATGAACTTATTTTAACTGGTTTGTTACCATTGTTGAGAAAGATATTTAACTCTAGAGGCCTTACTGTACTTCTCGATGCCAGTCAACCAATTTTGTAAATTAATGTTCACTTACTGATATAATAATAAATAAGAAGACTTACCAAAATAACATCTGTTATCTGTCACTCTGCTGTGCGGTTATAGTCTCACGTGCTACTACGTGTTTATTAACTCGCACGGTACATTATGTTTTGATTTGAGAATGCATATCTGCAACAGAAAACAATTTGACATTGAGTAGGAAAATAAAACAAATCTTAATGCCATATGCTTATACTTAGACGTTACACAATTTTGGCAAGGAACATTTACCTAGTCGAGAACGGATAAAATTAAAATAATAACACTAACTCGAGGATTTGATACCATGTCTACATCTTGCACATAGACTGGGTCAAATAATTGTACTCGAATCACAGTATTTTCTTTCAAATTTTCACACGCGTTCATAGCCTTATGTTTTATATGGCTTTAAGATGCGTGAAGCCTTAGAAGATGAGCTTTAACGGAATTCTCAAAAATTAGGATGTACTATGTTTTAATTTTTGATGATGATAACACTTAGAAAATGTTCCGATCCGAAGATGCGAAACTACGCGACATCTTACGGCTGAATTGGAAACTCATGGAACGGTGTCGATAAGGAAGAAAACATCGATTAGTCGCATTTTCCTCCACGGAAAACAAAAGCTATATGAAAATGCACTTGTTAGACTTGACCAATCGACAAAAGGTTATGAACATGATTACCATGATGGAACTACCTTAATGCCATTTAAAATATAGGTATGCTTATTTAAGAAATAACAAAAGAATAAGTAAAAGGTCTGTGAAATTTAATCGACATAATAGAATTAGTCTAGTCATAGTATATTGGAATTGTATATTCAAGCAACTTCTCAGTATTGAGCACTACCAGAAGTATTGGCTATTAATCTTTTGAGTTATTTGAATTTTACAAAAGTTTTATCTAAACGCATCAAGTGAGTCTTCTCAATTGTCCTTGTGTATATCACTTATGTCCTCAGGTCCAGTCTGCTCTTTGACACTCGATGTTCATTTTTGGCGATTGGCGATTCGCCCGATTATTTTTGCACTATCCGACTTTCCAGATACGGACTGATTATTTCCTTGTTACGATTCAATCAACACGCTAACTCTCGAGCATGATAGAATATGACTTTGCAATGCGATTACTAATTTAAAGAATGTATATTTTTTTGCTCGAGAATTAATTTATTATCCATGTGAATTTATCGGTATCGGTATATCCATTATTCTATCAAACTAAATTTTTCTACCTAACTCCAAGGAGTTCGAACCAGCAACCTTTTTAAATAAATGCGAGATTTTGACGAACCGAAGATTGGTGAATGGCTGTTACCAAGGATTAAAAAAGTTTTCAGTAAGTATCAAGAAAGGATTTACGTAAAGACTAAGAACTTATCACTGGGCTCAGATACGTTTGGATACTCCCTGTGATGTTTGGATGATCTTATGGATGATTAAACCTCAAAGAGTACAGCTATACCACCGCTGTCACCAAAATTTTCTTTACGTGTCGTTCTGATCGATCCAACTGTCGTTTTCGCGGCAGATCCTACTACGTCAATCTGTCGAGGCGGATTTGGTAGCCACCGAAGCTCTGACGAGCAATTCAACGGTGTTCAATCTTCCGGTTTGAAATTTGTTTCTCCTACGATTAAGATATAATATTCGTTACTAAATTATAATGAAAGATTTGAGAAATAATAATGCAGGTGTTACTGGAGAGCACTATAATTAACTTTATTTGCTTCTGATTATAATCTGAATGACTCTAACTGAATATATCTAATTGATTCTACAATATATTCTGTAGGACACTCTTTAGGGTTCAGAATCGAATCGCCTTAATGAATCTCAAAATGTGACACTTGGATAGGGAGACTTATACCCAAGTTATAGTAATACTAACACTACATTTAAAAACGGATGAAAAAGTTCCTAGTCTCGAGTTACGCACATTATATTTTAAATTCATGATTAACTTGGTTGTACAATAGTGCAACCTAATGTATAATGACACTTTAGTATAATTAAAGTAGCTTTTAAAATTAATATTCGTTTTTAAAATTTCCGCTAAATTCTATGTTTTATGTTGTACGTTGCATTAAAAATATTTGGATTATATATATATTTTTTTAATCAGGATACGAACAGGTTTGGGAGAGAAAGATCTCTGTTGTTATCAAATTTAATGCTAACTGAACCAGTTGTCAGTAAAATTTCAATGAACAATATCGCTATATGCTATATTATTGCTAAGAGTGCAATTTCCTTATAAGATAAAATATATAATGTTCAATTGCTTACAATAAGTTATTGCAAGCAATCGAACGGAATAGTTCGTAATTTTTTTTACACGCAAACTGTAATGTAAGCATCAGTACAGCATATAAAGATATTATTTATTGAAATTTTGCAGACAACTGATTCAATTAGCATTAAATTAGTGAACAGTTGAGACCTTGCCGTTGGAAGCATTTCCAAAAATTCGACGAGTATTCTTGGTGCCTATTCAACCTCTAAAAAAAAGAGCGCCATAATACGTTACTGCCGCCATATTTAATTTTAGTACTTCGCACGAGGGCAGTGCAAAACGCGCGTTAAAACGTCCATAATACAGAAGATGCGTAGGAGAGTGGCGTGTGAAGTAGAATATTGTTAGTGTCGATAAAAATTTGGATTATGTGCTATAATCGAGGATTTGTTTGAGCAGTGCAATATTCTCGTAAGTACCTCAGACTTTATAAACTAAGAAAAACTACTGGCAACGTGTCTGAAAAATGTAAAATCAGTGAGTTTGTAACTGACAGAGGACGTGTGTAGATCGTACTCGAGAAGCCGATCGCATAAATAAGGGTTTCCTAGTAACACGTTTAAGTTCTAATTATTCAAACGATCCGAATCAACTTATAACTTTGGCTATTTGCAGCTATAAGGAAAGGAAGGACCGAACTTCGTCTTATGTCATGGAAGAGCGTCGTCCTTACCTGGTAAATTTACTCAATGATGGAAGACACTGCTGCGAGGGCAGCATTAACTTCGATAGATAAATATTCACGGCTGTACACTGTGTTCATGACACATCCAGGGAGCACAGCATCCAAGTTGGATCAAACCACCATGGTTATGATGTAAGTCTCTATTTCATCTAGACCAATATCGTCCACGAGGAGTACGGCCGGGATTGGCATAACGTCCCACGTAATGACTTAGCCGCTATTAACGTCTCAAAACCCACAATGTTTAATAAAAATTATCATCCTATTGCTCTCTTCAAGGTTAACGAAAAAGCCGAACCAGAAAGAAATGTCAACATCTCTGGCTGAGGTCAGGTTTTCGTAATGAATCCTATTCCATTAGAAAGAACTTACTACTGGATGCAAAAAGATTATATAATTGCTAAGAATATAATCACATTTCAGATCGGTTAGTTGAATTTGTGTCGATAGTCGTACTTCCTTAAGATGGCGCACGCTAGCAAATAACTATTCACCATAGCAAATAATATAGAAACTTTACGCTATTTCGTTTGTGTCAATTGTCACGATAAGGAATACATGTTTTGGTTCCTTGTTTATTTAGAAATTAGTAGTATGTATTAGGGAATCCTATGGAGTGTTTATTTTGATACAGATAACTCTGTTTGATTGTAGCACTCAAAGCAGTAGCTCCAGTAAACTCTACCGTTCCTTGTTAAGATTATCTACTCCTACAAAATGGACAAGGCACTTTCTGAACCTTGGTATCAGACCCTAGTTTTCAAAATACATTTCGAATGACAGCATCAATGAGATGCAAAGTGTGGTATTTAATGGATTTATCGCGATATATCTTGTTCGATTTCTTTTCAGTTTTAGTTGGTTTATGATCTTGCATTCGGACATAGCATTCACATTTAAACCATAATTTATTGGGACTTTTACCTTTAAGTGAACTTGTTCCAGTCTGATTTATGGTGAAAACTGCATAGTTGCTAGTTGCAACAACTGAAGCCCACAAGTTTTCATTTAAGTCTCACATATGTATAGCAGATTGGGCTGATTCAACAACTGTACGCATGTCCCTTTCAATTCTTCTGTTCTGTTGAGGTGTAAAAACGTTTGATCTGGTATAAAAGAATCCACGTTCTGTAAAAGCTTTTTGATCTCAGTGCCATTATCTGACCTTAGATACTTTTTTGCTGTTGAATTATTTTTCTACCATCTTTATAAAGACATTGGGTTTAGAGGCTGTTTCATCTTTCGTTTTCAAGAAATAAACTTTTCGGAAATATAAGAAATCATCTTTAAATATGCAAAAATATGTGGCTCCTCCTAGCCTCCTAAAATCAATTCATTTGCATTTGCAATCTGTATATAGCCTCTATACAGTAAAATACGTTAAAAATTATCTTTTAAGACAATTTGATACCACACTTTACCATTGACAGCTTTCAGTTCTATATTGCTTATTTAAATTCCTTTTAATATAGTAACATCACGAATCTTAACCATCATAGGCTCTTAAAATTAGCCATTCCTCATGAGAATTTATATTGCTATGCGGTAGCATAGTTTTGATACCACGAATCATTGCAATCATACTTTGAATTTATGTGATTTATATTTGCAGCCGATAGACCTAAAGTAATAAACATGCAATGATTTGACTTTTTAGAATCATTCTTTTCTAACTTGTCACTTCACTAGTTTATTATTTTCAATAGAATATTTTTTTTAGATAATCTTGTACTTCGTAAATGGTTTTATTAAAATATTTAAAGCATTCAACAGATAAATAACCAGATGAAACTCTTTTTAATTGTACTTTTCCAAATTTTGTGTCTTATTTTGATATCAGATCTTTTTCAGAAATAGATTCATTTGACTGCTTACTCTCTGTCAATTTTCTTTTAACTGCAGACATTCAAAAAGTGTACTCAGATTTTGTCAGTAACGTTAATGTTGTCCGAAACAATACGAAAATGATAAAGTGTAAGTGGCAACAATCCTTAAATTCTGGTCATAACCCAGCTCTCTTTCACCTCTTTACCTTCAATAGCCAAATCTTTAGCAACTATTGATTTATCATGTAATTTTCAACTAAATTCTTAGTATCACATGTGAAACTAAAGAACTGTCTTTATAAACCTTCAACTGTGAGATCAGACTTTTTACCATACAATGTTTCTAATTTATTGAGTCTCTGACATGCTGACAAACAATTTACAATTTTCTTTTTAACATTACCACTTACATTTAAACCTATAAAAATTTGAGTTTCAAGATCTTGTTTAATCCACGTTTTAATTGCCTTACTAGTATCAGGTCCTTCAGGCTGTAATTTTACTCCAGCTGCTACCAGAAACAGGCCTTTTAATTTAATGTTTAATTCAATTTAAACCTGTAGGAGACATAATTTACGTTTTCCTGCGAATCCTGAGATATTGTCTCAATTTGCAACTTGGTCGAATCCACAGCGAGCAGTAGACAGTGACCAATGAGCAAGGTCCCTTCGGTTTGAGTTATATCATCAATAGCTCGATGTTCTTTACCTATTGGTCGTTGCTTTGCTGCTCCGATGTCTCTGCCTTTGGTGTGCAAGGCCCATTATTTGAATAACTCATATCTAGAAGCGCATGTGCGTCCGACACTGCACTAACGTCTATTGACTGCCGTAAGATCAACCAATGAGCGTTGTCCATGTAGCCGCACGGGTAGTGACGTAATTAATGCCACGCTGGCAGTCATGTAGTGCGGAACCATTTCCGAACTGTTAATGTTCGTGAAGTCTGCCTGGTTAAAGCATTGAAAGTATTACGACGTATTCGTGTAGTGTTATTGATTATATACGTAATATTAGGCATTATTACAGTGTGTAAAAAGTCGGTCAGTTTTTCCCTTTAACATTATCGATGATGCTAGTGAAACGCATAAAGCGGCAGGTTTTTCTGCCGGATTAGGGCGTAGACAATTCAAGGCATTTTCTATGCCTAACGTGGTGCGGCGTGCGAGTGTAACCGAAGAGTGCTGACACTTAACGAAGCGTGCCGAAGGTAGCCGAAGGCTGGTGAACCCGTACCGAGGGGGTACTGAGGTTGTCGAAAACTACCGAACAATCCCGAGCCGACATAAATCGGAGTGCCGAGCCTTCAGTTCGGTCTAAACGCCGGTCGGTGTTGGATGTTGGTATTGTACCAATAAGTGAATGTGCGGCAGTTTGATAAATTGTGTCAGTGCGTCGGAATAAATCCGAGAAAGATGTCTGTGTCTTCGGACATGAGTTTGATGGAACTTTTGTTCGATAGAGAAGATCCTCTATTGAAGGATTCCATTAAGGAGGAGGCTCTGATGGAAGAAAGCTGTCGAGATGACGCTATCGTTGTAAGTATTGCTCACCGGTTCTCATCCATCATTCACTTGATGCTACAAGGCTCTACTACAAACAGAATAGTATGATAAGCTGTCTGGGCATCGAGCCTTTCATTCGACACAATTTCTCGCGGAAATATTGCTTATCTGGCATCGCATTAATTTACTGGCGCGCCGCTCGAAGCGATGCGCGAGCTTAATCGGATAATGGGGTAAATCTGGGACGTTGGAATACCTAGGATGCCTCGAAATATCGTAACACTAGAATACGCTGCTTACTGTTAAAAATAAGAAGACGAGGATATTTTGCGAAACGTCGAAACTATTTTCTGTCTTCGGTATCGCAACCAGCATTGAACAGTTTGTTTAGGTAACTTTGAAAGGCGTATACTATGACATTTTCAAAAGTAATTAATATTCATAAAAGTAATATAATTGCTATTGAACAATCTTTGATGATTATTGATACTTATCAAAATTACTTTTAGTACTTTCTTTTATTGAAATCGAAAGATTTCATTAACATATGGTGTTGCATACCGCGTGGTGAACATGCCGACGCAGCGCCATTTTGGTCCATAATTTATATAGATTTTTAAAGACAATTGTAAATCAAATGAAAATTAACAATATATAATAAACCAAAAATGGATCAATACTTGTCAATTTATGCATAAGAATTATTAAATATTTTCTGATATGTCGAAAAGTTTTTAAAAAAAGATCTCACAGTCAGTGTAGTGGACCATAATGTTAAACGATATTAATTTTTCCTTAAACTTGTATTTTCTTTCACATTTGACACGAAAATGTTAGCAACAGGAATTTCAAGCATATGAAAATCTTAGTAATTTCGCGGACATACGGGAAGCATGGCGCACGTGCCCCGTATACCATACGGCCGCTCATTTATCCAAATCTACCGAATGATTCATTCAGTATACAATTCTAAAGTCTATTTATTAAACCGTGCAATTTTATTATAATTATTTCGCATCATAAACAAATATGATGGGATAAAAAAATAAGACTAGAAACTACATAATTTTTTTTAGAAATAACAATTCGTTAACAATAAGAAATTCAGTCTGTTATATCTTTCATTAATTTCACGGCTACACTGCAGAATACGACTCCTTCAAGTTAGCTGTGGTTTGTTTAGTCTTTTTTACATGCAATCCATCAAGGAGTGGTATTCTGCAGTTTTACCCAAGTTAAAAATATTAAAATATTGTTAATGTGTGACGGTACATCCCCTTGTTCTTCTGATAAATATTTGTATAAGACTAAGTAATCTTAATGCAAAATTTTTATCGATCTAAGATATATGTGGGATTTCCCTGTTAAAAAAGAAATTAAATTATTTTCAAGGGGAACACGATAATCTAATGTGTCCGCACTCTCTCGGTTTTACGAACCCAAGTAGAGAACGTTTACAGTAGTCTGACGCACGATTCTTGGAGAATGGCAAATACCGTTATATTGCGGGACCGATGCCGAGCGGAACGCCGAACTCAATTTTCTTTTGCGTTTCATTTATATCGCCAGAGCAATCCGTCGTGTTGGTCGATACGAATTTTACAGTTTTAGGAAAAAACATAGGCTTTAAAACTTCTATCGAATAAATTAACTGTAGCTTCTGGCACTTGGCCCTCTAGTGAGAGCTTAATGCCACCAAGAAGCGGGAGAAAGAACTATAGCTTGAATCTGGAAATGCCAGATTTTTTTTCCGACTATTGTATTCCTTCGACTACTACCGTAATTGAGGTTCTTAATGATCTTTATGCTCTCTAATTACTTTTAGTCTTTAATTAGATATTCATTATAGTTTTATTTTACAATCCGCATAGCTAATTTCAGTCTAATCGTTGAAAGGTAGTCATAGACCCTTAATGGTTGTATACCTATATTGCGGAGTGTTGTACATCTATTATATTTGCATAGATCGTTAGCCTCAAAGTGAGGCCTATTATAATAATTAAGTATTGCAATTAGGATAAAGTTAGATTGGTATACGCGTACCTTTAATTATGGTTAGCTCCATGGGAGTATGTGAGTTTAAAGAATTTTAGATATTGAATGTATATGGAAATATATACAAGTTTTGTTAAATCTTGTGTATTCAACATTTATGAATAAATTATTGAATATTTTAAAATTCATGCAATTTAGTTATAGAATATAATTATTGCACGAATGAGTTAGTAATGTTCATAAAATAAGAACAACGCCGATACCGATCTAAACATATAAATGTTCCTACAAGCTATATTGCTTGGAGAAAATTGTGTATTAAAATTCACATATAATTAACCTACAACAATTAATACTACTTGATTGCCAATTGCAGACAGAAGAATGGCCCACAAATCCTGATGACTTCCTGGACTCCATTTTTAAGCTGGACAATCAGTTCAGCCTCATTGACAACAATGAACTCGAGGCTACACCATCTTCATCCTCTGACAGTGGACTATCCAGCGCTCTAAGTTTGTCATGTGAACAACAACTGAGTCCTTTCCTCACAATAGAGGAGGACCAGATGGAGTTTGCAGAATCAGAGATTAGCAGTCCCCAAAACTTTGTTGACTTCGACAGTCTTGGCAGTCCAAATCAATCTTTAACAAGTATGGACAGCCCTGTCAGATCTGTTTTAAGCAGCAATGTGGGTTCGCCAATTGTTGAGGATAATATCGAAGAGATGGAGTTTCAGCCGACTATTGTTGGCTTAGTTAACACCAATGAGCCTTTGGTTAAACAGGAGTCGCAGCAGCACATTAATTTCAGTAAGTGTCCATCACGCGTATCAGACGGCTTGTAGCCTAGAGAGGTCGCTCTTAAATACCTATACTCTGATTTAGGAATATATAAGTGTAATTGCCTCGATGACGTCACGATTGGTTTAGACATCAGAAAATGGAACGTGAACTGTTCGTTCTTAAAATATGGCCTGTGTTCATGTTAGGGTTCAGGGAGTGCTTGAATAGATATAAATAGAGCTTGCTATTTGTTTAAAGCCGTAAAAATGTATTCTATGCCTGGCTGTCGGTCACGTAGAAGCTGAAAAGTTATTCAGTAATATGTAAATGAAGATTGAAGAAAATTGAATACTGTTAACGGGCTTATTGAAATTTATCAATAATTTATTTGCAAAGACAGGAAATTCTTGATACGCCAAATATTCGCATATTTTAGTATGTCGTTTCCTAAATGTCTCATTATTTTTGCGTATTGGAATGTGTGAATTGTTTCTCCGGACTGATAAATATTTCTTATTAAAACCACATGTTACTCGCGTCATATATTATACAAGATACGATTATCCTCATAGTTACATGTGTTGAAGTAGGTGATGATGAGTTTAACGCATGTTTATTTCTTGTGAATTCAGATGTTACCCCAAACCCAGCACAAGTACAAACACCATCGGCACAGGAAGCTACTGTGAATCTACGTAATCTGACATGCAACGGAAAACGAAATATCAGACAACTGATTCGTGTGACTCCAGTCGGCTCAGGCAATCCGAGATCAATCTTGTTGCCTGTAAGCTTGAAGGACATGAAAGAGGTTAGAACGATAAAGATCATCAATGCGTCGCAGGCACGAAATCTTAAAGGTTTTAAGATCAACCATGGTAGCGTAATCGGGAAGTCACTTCCTGCGAGTCATCCGCAGCAGCAAACTCATCTCGCTGCTAATGTGCCAGGCACGACACGCTGTCGCAGTTCACTGCAATCATTCGACATCGTCTCTGAACAGATCGGTATTAATCAGCAGGATGATTCTGGGAGCGAGAAGAGTGGCAGTTCCAGCGATGAGGTGTCTGAAACCGATTCGCCTTATCCTAGAGTGAAATTGAATTCTGAAGAGAAAAGGTTACTCCAAAAGGAGGGTATCACATTGCCCAGTCACTATCCACTTACAAAACATGAAGAACGCGAACTCAAGAGGATCAGACGTAAGATCCGCAACAAGATTTCTGCTCAAGATTCGCGTAAGCGGAAAAAGGAATACGTTGATGGCCTTGAGGATAGGGTCAAACAGTGCACTGAGGAGAATATGACGTTATTAAAGAGGATCAAGGCACTTCAGACACAAAATCAGAGTCTTGCCGGTCAACTCAAACGACTTCAGGCTCTCATACAAAATGGGAATAAAAGTGCTCAGCCTGCCACCTGTCTAATGGTTCTTTTACTGTCACTCGCACTAGTCGCTGTGCCTAACCTTCGACCTCATTCTGGATCCAACAGTAATGAGCTCGCACAGGATCAGGAACAGCCTGAGAAGACGCCTCCGTTAGCAGGTCAGTTGATTTTTATGGTTTCTTTTCTTGAATTTTCACAAATTTTGGTTTATTAATAATAAGACCTTATTGGAGGTCAGAAAATTTTGTAAATTCTTCCTAACTATATAAATCGGAGAATCTAAATATCTGTTGAGCTATTGATTTAAA
This sequence comes from Trachelus iudaicus, assembly GCA_030142595.1. Lineage (NCBI taxonomy): Eukaryota > Metazoa > Arthropoda > Insecta > Hymenoptera > Cephidae > Trachelus > Trachelus iudaicus. The sequence goes on along the minus strand of JARQTH010000445.1, from coordinate 47,960 downwards.
TTTCAAAGTTTACTACGCCTTTATACGAAATAAGTTAAATTCGAAACCTTTCGACTTCAGCAGAACATTAGTCGATCATCAGTTATTTGGCCCCTTTCACTTTTATAATATTCAGGGAGTTCAATGACGCATAATTTCTAGTTGGACGTAGACCTCATTTGAGCTAAGTGTAGTATTTACTCTGTGCGGCACCAATTTATCTAAGCGGCACAAGGCCAAAATTTGAAAATAAGATTAAACTGCACAGACACATTCTGATAAGCGACTGCATAATAAGACTTAGAGTCCGAACATACGGAACCAGTCCAGGTCGGTCTCGGACATTGAACCCGTTAGTTTGTGAAAGGCTTCACACTTCTTATAATACCATCTCTCGTTGCACTGAGTTTTAATGCTCTTACTATAACACAAACGAACCTCGGTACCATCCATCCATTCTTCTCCATATCATTATTATTCTTTTTTCATTGAATGTCTTGTTACGGTTCTTCGGGTTCTCGGGAAGATCGGTCGTTCGGTTCAGTCAACCGATCAACTTGAAAGTCTTGATCAGTGAAAGAGAATGAAGAAAAGGAAAGAAATGTTAGATTTCACCTTTCCAACTGATAAATGGAAGGAAAATTCAGTGATTACATTTGTATAGGTTTGGAAGCTACAGCCGTGCAAATAACGTGATTTCCGTTATCATCAAGGTCCTTAGATACCTCGTAGTGTACTTATGTACACACGTGTGGCACAAGAAACATAGGAATTTGGAAAGACAAATATTTGTATAATTTTAACAAGAAAAATGATTAGATAATTATTTGAAAATATGAAGAAAGTGGTTTTGGAGAAACCGAAAAGTCAAAGCCAAAACTTGAAGTTTCACCATTTTCTGAAATGACAATTCTATATATGACTAGAAGAAACTGTTTGTCAGCCGAACACGATAGTTCAGGGGTACACATTTTTGAAATTGACTTATAAGCGTATTTCGTTATTTCTCCACAAGGACTAACTACGCGGCAAATTCTTTCTTTAGTGCAAGTTCGGCTATTTTTGCTTGCCATGCAACTGCACGTGACGGCCGTGCATTTTTTCAACTTGTACGTGCCTTTGAAATTGCGTGACGCAACAAGTGGAATCAAGTAATTCGATGCGCAGTTGTATTTGTCATTGCGGGTAGTTAGAAAATATTAAAGAAATCGAGTTCATGTAGAATATCTCAATTTTTCAGAAATTCGAGAATAATCTATCAAGGTTTTGTATTTATTAGACAAAAACAACATAAGATGCTAAAGACGCTGATTCTTCAATTTCTTATCATCGACCTACGATAAGATATAAATCTCTTAAAAATTGAAAACAGCCGCTGAAGAGACGATATTCGAAATTTCAAAGCAATTCGAACATAATAATATTTTATCAAATAAATGCGTAAAGTACTAGCGTTAAGATGCGACATTCTTATTTCCTGACGTATCTGACTAGCATGTATTTCAAAGCAGACAAATTCTAATGGTACTGAATTAACTAACTTAAATACCAGCTAGATGCGCGTGCAAGGCCACACTTCCCATGAAAAAGTTCAAAATCTGAAATTTTTGAGATCCAATGCCTGATCTTACTATGGAAAGCAATGAATCTGGATCAACGTCCAAAACCACCAACATAAGAGCATAAAAACTGGTTCCACTACTTTCTACAAGATGGCCGAATCACAATCTCACGATAGAGAGCAGTCCTGTCGGTGGCTTTCTTTATCTCTGATACTTTGACCTCAATGCTAACTAGAGAAGGATCTCCTATGCTACACAGATAACTAGTAATAATTTTACGTTCTACTGTCAGGGCCAAAAAGCTATGTGCTTCGATATGACGAGTGATAACAGTATTTAATCATTAGAGTGCGTCGGGCCGCTGTAGAAATCCGATGAAAAAGTGCCGAGCGGCACGAACGCACTTCCCTCGTTTCATATCGAACAATACTAAACTGTTTGACAGAGAACGTGAGCAGCGCCACCGCGCCGCGTGCAACTCAAACTGCTAATAACGTTCTGTACGTTAAGTTTCAACTGTTTCCCACGAGTTTGGAATATTTGGAGGCATTGTCACTGGCCAAACTAATGGTGTAGCTCAAAGTCGCTAGCGCTTACCAGAGCTGATCGTGTTCGTTATTAGCATTCACACGAGGATATGACTAAAAAATAAACGTGGAACGTGTTCCGTGCGTGTGAAGTAACCGTGGCCGGTTTTGGTAATCACTCGTCGCGTTCAGGTATCGCTGGAACTCTATGTCAATGACCTTTAGGAACCCCGCCCTATAGGGACAGCTAAACCCTACAACCTGTTGCGTCATCGTTGTGAACAAAGATCAGGACGAGGTCTATGCGGATATGAAGTAGCGTCCAAGTAATATTGTCGTGATGCAATTACGAGACTTGCAATTAAGAAAGAAGCTTGCAGTGATGCAATTACGAGATCCGTGTCATTATGCAATTACTCATTCTCAGTAATATCCAAAATGGAATTCCAATAGATCTCGAGTACAGTTATATCCACATCGTAATACACTCTCGCGTGTTATATGCAATTCTGTATAACGAGTCTAACCCATTTTGTCTACAGATATGGTATTATATATAAACTGATTTTCTGAACTTGTACAATCTTCAAGGTCGTTCCCGAAGCTTGCTGTTCACCAAGCAGCTGATGGATGAAGAACTTCAACAGTACGGCGAGGAGTTGCTACAGGAAGTTGAGGGTTTATTGGATCACGACTACAGTCCAGTTGTGCAAGTGCCGGCTCACAAACGTGCACGCTATGAAGCTGAATCGGGACCGAACTATAACCCGAGTTCAGATCATGTGGGTGGGACGCTTTTTGGCCACAAAACTGAACGGAAATATATAGAACCGCCGTTGGACGATGTATGGCCTCCACCGCCACCGCCAGAACCGCCAACAATTGGTAAAAATGGGCCAAAAACTATGGATAAGCTAGGAGCCCTCACGAATGAACTCAAGATCAATATTTCGGATGCTGAGGGGACCAGAACGATTCTGCTTAAAGTTCCAAATAGCGAACAGTGAGTTTTTTTATCGAAAGTTAAATTCGATATATTTGTCTAGGGTGGCGGAATTGAACGTTTTACCTGTGTGTGCTGGAGTGAATTTTTCTTGAAATTTTAATTCCCAGCCGACTAGATTCGGTTTTTTATTCCAAACTGGGAATTTTTAATGGCTGATCTCTGACAGTTTTATGATGAGAGTTAATGAGGAAAAAAATTTTGTACATATTACTTGTAGATTAAGTATCACTTGGAAACGGTAATAATAACAACGAACAAGCTGTCATCGTATTGTTATTATCAATGCAACTTTAAATACAATTATGAATTTTATTCGTGTATAATTTATATCCATATTTAGTATGCGCAGAGTTGATTAAAGAAGAGGAGTATACAGAGATACAGGTATAAGATGTATGCACATATATCTACACGAAGTGTTTATTATATGAAGTTGCTGTCAGAGGAGATCCTAATTTTTTCTTTTAACCACCGTTAAACCGACTTGTATATCTTCGTGTAAATATATCGATTTACATAAATTTTTAATGTATGTTAATGTAGTTGGTAAGTCACTGAGTGAGCGAGATTGAAAAGAGACAAGCAAGAATGCCTTAGCGAATGCAAATGCGTTATAAATGTTTGTCGTAAGCGTATATGGTTATATATGATAGTATAAGAGAAAAGAAATACAATTAACGTTTTGCAAATATGAAAATAATGTACGACTACACTGTCTCATTGCTTTGTATTGATTTGTAATATCGTATTACATCGTGACATGTTTAAGAGGATATAACACGATTTTGAAGTAAAGAGAGATGTAAACGAAAAATTATAAGGATGAGGAAAAGCACCAGAAAAAAGCGAAAAGTGAAATCACGAAAAGAATGCCAGAATAAACGGTGAAAGTGTATTTTTAGGGATTGAGACTGTATTAATGAGCGAATCGCGAATATTCATACTTAAGATTTTCGTTATTTTACAATTCGTTGTTTTAAGATTCACGAGGATCATTATTTGTCTGTTATATTAAAAGAATTTTCCATTTCTCTCGCCTCATGTCTGATACCCAATTTGTGAAATGTACACCGGTTTGTAAATAAATATACGACGCATACATGTATACATATATACATACATATTGCATATTGTAATAGATAAATTGATATTCGTCACTAAACGGTGAGTTCTTATAAAAAATGGTTGAAATGAGAAATATATAGGGTGAGTCATCCTAAACTTCAAATTTGGGAGGAGCTCTCGTATGTATTAGGCGCCCTATTCTTTAACCAAATTACCCCCGCCCTCTGGTTAAGGTGAAATTAACACGACAACTTGAATTACTGTAAGCGAAGCATTGATAAGATGTTATAGTCGGTTATTGACAGAGGACCGAGTGAACTATTCGAATAGAAAATAGTTGTGTAGATCAGTCTCCTGACATATTTATAATATCATATCAAGCACACCTTGCCTGTAGGTAAGGGTAATCTGTTAAGCAAATAGCGCCGCCTTATAGTTACGGAGGCTCCTATCAGGTGAAATATTTACATCAACATGAGAAAAAGTTTTACATTACGTTCTATACCCTAATTCTATAGTGTATAGGTCATATGGTCGTAATTATACATTCCTATCAGCGACAATTTAACAAAAATAGAGTAGCATCTATTTTTGCACATATTAGCCGGAAGAGGATGACGGTCTTCTAAGTCTATAATTCTAATTCACAGATAGATAATGCGTGTAGAGATATTGAATAAAGGTTATAACGGATCTGTCGGTTTTCTTTTATTAACTGTCATTCCCTCATTGATTTTCATTAGAAATTATTTTTTCTCTTTGCCTAAGGCGGAACTGTTATCGTGTATATATATATATATATATATATATTTGGATTTGAAATGGAATATTTCCCGCGTTCGAACCTCCCGCCATTTTAATATCGAATAGCTGCGCGGCTAGGCATACGTAACTCTGAACTGTGTATAATCAGTGTGTAAAGGTTCCGCAAATGGCGATCAGCTGTTCCGTATTAATTCGTTGTCAAACAAAGAGAAACTCGGAGTATATTTTGGGACTGTCAGATCGCCACGGATTAGTGGTGAATAACGGCAAACAAAAGTGGAGGATGAATAGTCGAGCATCATCGCCATCGGGAACGACAGAAGGAGTACAAAGAAATTGACAGGTGGAGGAAACGTCTGGACAGAAAGAGAAAGCGGAGATTTTTTAGTGAATATTTTGGATTTTTTTGTACCATTTTGAAAGAAGCTGATAAGATTTTTTCAGTTCAGGTAAATTCCAAAGTGAAAATAATACACAAACATTCTAGTCACGAATAAACACGTGATGTTTTTCGGAATATTATTCCAAGCTATGTCTTACGATTGACTGTTTGACACTTTATTCATTACTGGAAATAAGTTAATGATGACGTGAATGATAATTATAAAATTTGTTAATGATTTATTTACCATGTTATTTAGCTCCATCTGGATACTGCGACTTATTTTTTTAACAAGATTTAACATGGCGGATAACCGACAGCTTGTAGAGGATTCTAAGAGACAGGAGAGTGATGATAGTTTGTTATCGGAAGAGTGGATGATTATCGATGAGACAGAGGATAATAGCAAAACTAATGAGACACGTTTCGAAATTTACAATTGTAAGGATAATCAAGGCGATGCCGGAAATGTGCAAAATAATGCCGACATAACTTACGAGGTAATAAATATTTTTAATTGCGACGCTTCGAGTTCCTGAAATACCGATCGAGTAATCATTCTGATTCCTGATTCCAGCAACATCGTTTAATATTTAAAATCGATTTAATTGTGCTATTGTTCAATCAGATACTTGCGTTTTGAAGATAATAGGAGTTTCTGCATTGAATCGTATTAAAGAAAGCGGCTGCCCGTTTGCTCCGATGTGCTTTAAACCCGGTTCAATTTTTTAAATATAGTTTTAAGATAGGTTAACCAGAGCTTAAACTTCGATTAACTTCGGAGGAAACGGTCATAGGTGATTGAAATGGGAGCATCCTGGTTTTACACGGATGAACTCTATGAGGTTATTTTTATACGGAAAACTACATGGCCGTGTTTAAATTTTCCGGTGAAATTCCTCATTGGATGAATGTTTCACGAGGAAGAATTGGAACCATTGAGGAGTCAGATTTTCGGAGTTTTCTAAAACGTATAAATTTAATGCTTATTTTTTCTTTAAAACTGCTGTGGAGTTTTCGTAAAGTCGTAATTGCTTAAATAAATAGAATAACAGATATTTATTTACATTATTATTGAACCTGATGGTGTTTTAGTTATTAAAATATCATCATAAAATTATTACACAAAACTGCTGTGCAGTTTTCGTAAAGTCGTAATTACTTAAATAAATGGAATGACAGATATTTATTTACATTATTAATGAGCCTGATGGTGTTTTAGTTATTATAATATTGCTATTAAATTATTACAAGTGTTCGTGCATAGGTTTCAGGTCCGTAAAATATAAGTGGTGTACAGTTTACCGTGCACAATTCTTTTTATGAAATATTTCGTGCACAGTTATCCGAATATTACGTTTTTTGGAGTAGTTTTTCGTCTAGAGTAATTCCGTCTAGAGGTCGTCCGTATGGAACTGAGTCCCACTCTATTGAAATAATGCGGCAATTGTTTTTTTTTCAGAAACATGATCCGGGTAAAAGCGATTCCGACGATGCCGCGGAGAAACTTATCGATGACTCCGACGAGATATCCATCATTACAGAAAGCACAGAAAGTGATAATGAGCAACTAGTCATTGGCAAAGAAATTAGTAATATTAATGAGATTAATGAGCCCAGTTATGCGTGTACCGATATTCAGAAATTGAACCAAGCAGACGATAGAACAGTATCGCAGGTAAAACTATCTTTCAGTATAAATTGAAATTCATATTAATAATTATTAACTGATTAATTAATAGGTCGGTACTATTTTCAATATCATCATTGCTTGCTCTCTGGCGGCAGTCATTGGTTTGGGCGCTGGACGCATTTTAAGCATCGATGAATGTACTGTTTCGAATGACGTTGATTTTGCTAGTGTTAAGATGAAAAATGACATTTTAATTAATCAATTGAAGGAATTAAACGGAGGTACGTGTTTGGTATTTAAAAATCTTACTATAACTTAGATTTTTGACCGTTTAATGATTTACAGTGAAAGATGTCTTGGATGAGATAAAATCCAGTATTCCTAAAGTGACTTCGGGAGGTCGGACACATTCCGATTCTTTTTCTGATGATGTAACGAATGGGAACGTGAATTCGAAAAATTTCGATAAGTCATCAAAGAGTGACAGAAAGCAGAAAATTGATGCGGATTCAAAGATTGTAGAACGTTTAAAAAATTCACTAGAAAATCTCTGCTCTGTCATCGACGATATTGTAATTGACAAATCGAGACCCTTCACTAAGCAGCTATGTGAAAGCCAACATGTGGTCAAGGATTTAATGATTTTTGAAAAAATTATAACTGAAATTTTGCGGGACTCTGCAAAGGAAAATTCGGAAATAAGGTAACAAATAATTAGTTATAAAATATTTTTAAAAACCATTATTGGTAACTATTTGTAACTCTCTCTATTTAATTATTTCATTTCTTTTTTACAGGGTTTTGCAAAATGCTGAAAAAAAGATCAATAATGTTTGTCGATCGTTACTGTTAGATCTATCGAATACTATACATGGAATAGCTACGAAAATTAATCATAAATTGGAAAAAGTTAGTTTGCAAATGAACAAAAAGCTTTGTACGCTACAGAAAGAAGATAATAGCGAGTTTTTAAAAAAATTGCCAAGCAGTAATAATTTTTTTGCAAACTGCGAAAAAACGTTAAACGTTACTCGTAATTCAGAAAAATCTGCAAAAGTAGTTGGCATTACGAAGGGAACGTTAAAAAGTTCAGATAACTCTGAATACAATAAAAGGCAAAGAACGTGGAAAAACAAGAAAAGGTCCAAAAGTAAAAAACCAAAAACAGAGTTTTTAAACACTGAATTTTATTATCGACACGAAGAAGACACTTGTTCCTCGCCTCAGTTTCCCTGGTTCACAACAAATTCGAAAAATGACATTAAATTTGATCAAAAATTAGGTACGGAGTACATTTGTACCTCTAAAACTGGTGACAATGCGAAACAATTCAATTTAAAGCACTCCGATAAAATGTCCAAAGGATCCAACACGGCACACGTTAAGAGTTCAAAGAATATGTGGAATAAAAAGATTCGTGATTCAAAAATACCCAAAAAGCACATCGACCAACGTCGAAATTCAAAAATATCCGATTTTAGCGAAAATGTTCAAGATCAATCGAAAGATACATACGCGTCAAAAGTTGTAAATTTGAAGAATAAGATAAATTATGGAGGACGCGAGATTCATGAATCGCGTTCGAATCAGGAAGAATGTAGTAGTACCGGTGAAACATGTTTGAAAAAAAAAATAAGCAGTAAACAAACTGGTGATAATATGGATTTGAAAGATTCTAAAAGCCCAAATAAAAATTTGAAACAGAAATTGGTTAAACGCAAAAAAGTTCCAAAAATGGAGAAACACCTGACTGAAAACGAATCTGAAAACCCGCCAGATAATGTAAACCGGGACATCTATGACGGAGTGTGGCAACTTCAACGGTGAACAAATAAAATTAATTTGAAATTCATATCAATATTAGGATTTATGTAGTATAGTATAGCAGTATATAGTCTCTTTTCAAAAATTTTATATTAAAATTGATTAATACAGAAAATGTTAATAAGATGATAATAATGATATGTCTACAGATCTAAAGCGCGTGAAATATTACGTGATCGTGAAAGAGCTTCAGACTGGTATTTCGATAGGGCTGGATCTCGGAAGGACGCCAGAAAATATGAAGATGAGCCTGAAATCATTAACGATGATCACGATGAGGAGTGGGAAGATTCTTGGATGCATTCAAAGGATGTGAGAAACATTGGTAAACGGGATCCGAGTCATGCATTTTCATCGAAGAAGACTACGCGGTCCACTTTCAAGACACACAGACAAAATATCATGAAAGAGAGACGTCGATGATTTGTTAAAATTCGGCAAATACCATGAAAACTTTTAATAAAACCATTTTTGAAATTTTCTTAATATATGCCTTTAGGTTTAGTTAAGAGAGTATGAATAATTCCAGAGTGTATGGAATATATTGAAGAAGAAATAGTGAGAACTATATTGATGCATTTTCAAAAATGCAAAACATCATTCCTAAATTGCGATTTTTACTATTTCCGCATAATAATAAAGAAGACCATTGAATTATTTAAAATCAATTTGCAGTCGACTCTCCGTATCAGCACGCTTTCCAGTAGTACCGATCCCGGTTCCAACTGTGTTCTCTTACGGGGAGTCGACTGTATAATTCTAGTGTTCTATCTTGTTCTCCTTATCAACATTTACTTTAATGTGTTTCACCATATCATGGAGCGTACTTGAGTGTGTAAAAATACAGTGAATTTTCGATAACTTGAACTTTTGTAAGTCTGTAAACCTCTATAAGATTATGAATCTCCGAATTTTCTAATGAAATATAAATTTGAAAATCCCAATAGGCTGAAACTACGATAACTCGAAGCATATTTCGTTTTTCCCCCGAGATTCGAGTTATCGAAGTTTCACGTTTTTCCTTTGTCTTTTTCCTTCCTTTTAAAATCTTGATCAATCTATTCTAAGACTGGAATATAAAGACTTTTGTCAAAATAGTCTAATTAGTTTGTCCGAAAATGGCAAGCAAAAAGAACGAAGATAAGAAAGAAGAAGATTCGCGATTTGAGTTTATACTACAATATTTAATTCGTTCTAGTAAGCTCAAAACGGATAAATGGAATAAAATGATGTCCAATGATGATTTAAAGGTATAGTCTTAAAACTTTAATAAAATTAAATTTTTCGAGTACAAAATAGCGTTATTTTGAAGAAATTTTCTACAACATTTCCATAATATCGATAGGATATCATTTTAAAGTTTTTTAATACCGCATCTGAAATGATATTGGTGATGCAAATATCATCAGCTGGCGTCCTTTTGCCATATCTCGGCATTCAGCCTGGAAGTAAGATCAAGTCATCATACTTTTTGAAAAGACAACCGAGCAAAGTAACCCAGGAGAATTTTCCTGAAATTTTAATCCCTGGTGACATGGCGCCAAGGCCAATTGATGAACTTGCTGTCCTCGTCGAAGAGGTGCGATACAACGATACTCTACATCGCTACAAAGATTACAGTTTCATAATTTTCCTGAATTTGTCAAACAGGTTTACGTTCCTATTTTATCAAATCCAAAAAATCATACCGGTTGGCCTGCCACCGTGGGTGAAGATGTGAAGAAACACGTATATGATTTACGTAGCATGATATGTCAGGTGTCAATTTATAAATATTATTATCTTAATTCAATTTTCACAACAAGTAAGCCAATCACTATTTGCAGGTTCGGGGTAAAATGACAGGTCAAACTTTACTGCCGATGCCAATGGGAGCTGAAAGAATTTTCGAGGCCGAGTGGAATGTTCAAAAAACTGCCGGTCAAGAAGTTGACATCACACTAAAAAGTGATATTGAAGGTATAATCATTAAATGGGCTATCCAGATTAATGACATCCTGAGCGAAGATAGCAGTGGAATTATTGATGAACACGATCATCCGTTACCCAGTTCAGGTATGTCGTTTTTAATTCAAAATGATATTGCTATTAAAATACGGTCGATTAATCTTATAATAAAAATTGGTCAATCAATGAAATAATGATTAATTATAGAGATTGAATTTTGGCGTCAGAGGCTCAAAAATTTGGAAACCATTTACGAGCAGATGAAGGATCCACGGGTAAAGAAAATGGCATCCTTGCTTGAACTTACCGATAGTCCTTACTTACCGTGTTTCAAGACGCTTTTTAAAAATGTTGTAGCCGGTAGGTATTAATATAGATTTTTTGTGTATAATTCTCGAATTTTAGAACAATAATTGAAAGCAATTTTCCTATTAGCCGTTATAGAGGCACGCGATGTCTGCCTATATTTGAAACCTCTTCAGCCGTACTTTGATCAAATAGAGAGTTCAGAGTTCACAGAAGTTCGTGAAAAAATTAAATCGCTGATGCACTCTATTTGTCTGACTTGGGCTAATTCTAGGTATTATTGCACCACCACTAGGATAATAACACTCTTATCCGAAGTGGCCAATCTGATCATATATGTGGTAATGATTTTTTAAAAACGCGTAAAAGTTTGTTGACAATTATTCGTACAAAAGTTAATTGACATTTTTTTTCCTATTTAGGCGAGCAAGACACTCGACCCCGGATCGCTTTTCCAAGGCGATATCGATGATAATGCAAAGAGAGTTACGCAGACGATAGAGATAATAGAATATTTTCAAGAGTGTTTCGTGAATTTTCGTGAAAAAATTGAAAGTTACTTCCGGCCACCGGCTGAGCCCGTTTTATGGACGTTTCATGAGAAATTAATATTTACTCGATTACGTAACTTTGAAAACCGGCTGAAGGAGATAAAGGTATTTAGGCATTTTTTAATATGATTCCGATTTTTCTTTAACATACCACGTGTTCGATAGACTCTCTTTGAAATTGCTCAAGAGTACCTCAAGCTGGAGAGAATAGAAATATCAGGACTGAAAGTAATTTCACGCGTTATTTAAATTCTTAAACAAATAATTATTACAAAGTTACTGTTTCGAAGGGAAAAGTTTTGTGCTCAATGGCGTATAATATTTACGAGGAATTCAATAAATTGTATTCCGAGTTTTCTGGCGTCCAGTACGAAATATTATTACCGGAAGAGGATGGCTTCACTCAAGATTTGTCAAATTTTCTAAAACAGGTATTAAAATAAAAAATAATTATCGACACAAAAAACTCATTATCTGAGTATACAATAGGTAGAAGAGTACGACAGGAGATTGGCATCTATCTTTGATAATGCATTTTCGGAATGTCACAACACCGATATGTTATTCGAATTAATTTGGATAATGGGAGCGATCGCCCTTAGACCAATCATACTAACACAGCTTTGGCCTAATTATGAAAAATTACTAAGTATGATCCACACGCATTTAGACACTGTTAAGGTACGCTATTATAGATCTCCAGTTAGATTTACCTATTAATTTTAATCCCGTTTCATCCATAATGTATAACCTTTTATTCCAATGTCAGCTTTATTATATACCTAGGTCCTGTTCGATGAAAATTTCGAAACTCGTAAAAGAACGGGTCATATGGTGGTCGATCAGTATTTTCCACCAGTGGCTGGTGCACTGTGTTGCATAATGAAATTAGTGAACCGTATCGATCGTCCTTTGGAATGTATGCAATTAATTGATCATCCGTTATTGGCCAGTCAGTCGGCACGTGAAATTCAAGCCAAACATAATGAGCTGCAGGTAAATTCAATAACAATTAATTGAACCAAAGTTCTTGACTGATATCATTTATTAATCGTGAAGGTCTTGTTGAACGAAACGGACAAAGAAATATTTGCTGAATGGGCTACGAAGGTTCCTGAACTCTGTGCAGTCAATCTTAGTAAAAGTCTATATAACATTATCGAAGATCACCTTCTAGAACAAAATTTTAGTCCTGAGCTGGTAGCTATTCTAAGGGAAACACGGTACATGATTATTATGCAGAGAACTGATTTACCGACGGAAGCTATGGAGCTGTTCGATAAAACGCAATTCTTTTTCGAGAGTACCTTCAAGCTCAATCTAACCATCAATTGGTTAGTTGAGTATGCTTCCCACTTTTAAGCAGGGATCGCAACCGTAACCGAAACCGGAATCGAAAACCGATAAAAACCGAAAAAAATTAGGAACCGAAAC
>JARQTH010000445.1:8971-34879 GCA_030142595.1 Trachelus iudaicus | reverse complement strand
ATTAGAAACTTGAAACCGAAAACTAAAACCGAAATTCAAGCTTTTACCATTCCGAGCACCGTAACCGAACCGTTATTGCTTTCGGTTGCAGTCCCTGCTTTTAAGCATAAGCTCGAGAATAGTTTTTAGTCTTTACTCTTATTTTTGCAGGTATAACAGAATTCGAAAGTTTAGCTCTCCAGTAGAGTTTGAATTGATTCGGGAAGAGATTGAAAGTATCGATGAACTAATTGATCAGGGTCAAAGGGATTACGATTGGAATTCACCGGGTGTGTTAATCATTTTTGTGCGATCGTTTTATTTGAAATAATACTTTTATTTCGATTTGTAGAAGTAGCGGAATATATCGATAATTTGATGAAAATTATTAAAAAACTTCATGCAAGAGTGTTCAGAGCTCAGGAGAATATTGAACGTGTGATGAAGATGTTGTATTCGTGGGCCATGGTTCCTGTTCTGGATCGTAAGGATCTTAAGGACGAACATCTTTTAGCCCTTGGAGAGCGGGAGGAAAGATTCGAAAAGAGATATCGTGAAATATCCGAAACTGCTCAAGAAATTGAGAGAGTTTTGGATGAGAATTACAAACTCTTTTTTGACTTACTACCTGAAGAAGAGTTTATTAAGGATGAGCATGGTGCTGCTGAAGGTATCTAATGTTGCTGTCTCTATTACTTCTAATGAGATATACTCGTATGATGTTCTTCATATAATAGAGGATGAAGCAAAGGAGAGAATTTCTGAAGTCGAAGGGGAAGGTGGTGAAAATGCAGGTGAATTTGATGACGCAGGTGAGAAAACACAGGATGGGTTTGCTAAAGACGATGAGGTCACGAGTAAAGAAGCCAAAGAGTCGGATGATAAAGAACCGGAAGTAGAACTGACGCCATCGGAAATCTTAAAAAAAGGTAAGACTGAAATAGAATAATGAACTTTTGAATCTTTGAACTTCAATGAAACGTCAAAAAGAGGAGGAAGCTGCCAAAGAAGCTGAATTAGAAGCACAGCGTCGTATCAAATGGAAGCCATATCTCGTATACGTGGATGATCTCATATCAAAAGGATTAATTCAGGCAGCCTCTACCAGGTGCTATAGTAAATGCTCATGATTCGTTAATTAAAAAATTAATTATTTAATTGCTTTCTATCAGTATCTGTTACATCCTCGATGAAACTGATCCTATGAAGTCGATATCGCCGTTGTTCGAAGTTCAGCTGTGCTTGGAAATACCGGATATTGTCTACCGTCCGCCAGTCGAATTGAGCATTCCGGATAATTTTTATACTTTTTTCGAGGGACTGTTATTTGATATGATGAAAATGGGTATTTGGATACCCCGTGTAGATCCTGATCTAGCTATCGAGAGAGATCATTATGGGGTAATCATTAAACTGTATAAAATATTAGAGTAATCATGCTTTACCTAATTATAAATAATTTTGAAGATCGATCTTGCCGAGGATGAACATATTGTTTTTATGTTGGAGGAAACTTGCAATCGTGTGAAACTTGCTCTTGTACAGGCGCAGGAATATGCAGTAGTAAGATTTTTGTTTATCAATTGTTTATAAATTAATTAAAAATTGTTAATTATCATTCAAGGTTTATGAATCCTATTCCTGGCTCTGGCTAGAGGATAGACAACAGTATTTGGACCTATTTATAAAGTATGCTAGAATGCTCACGGCGGAGGAAAAGGAGTTGGTGGCTCAAGCGCCAGAAAATTTGTCGGACTTTATAAAAGAAAAGAAACCGGAACTGGCCGATTTCAAAAAGCAAATCGATTTCTTCGTTGATCTGTACTCAAAGTGCGATCATATCGAGAATGAAAAAATTCTATTTCGATGGTTTCGTATTGACGTCAAACCATTTAAGCAGGCCTTACTCAATACTATTTGCAAGTGGTCTAATTTACTTAAAAACCATTTGGTGAATCACGTCAACACGAGGTATACACTTTATAATTACAAGTAGGTTCAATTAAGATTTTTTACCGAATAATTTTTGTTAGTTTGCAAAAGCTTGCGGAATTCTTGAGCGCAGCACACAACCGGTTCGTTCAGCCTGTTTTGGAAAATGACTATGATGGCTTACTTCAAACTATATATTATCTCAAAGAAGTTAGAGACAGACAATATGAAATTGACGACACTTTTGATCCCATTAAGGTACCAACAAAGTTATACTTGTGAGAAAAATCCGGTATCCATGACATAATTTAAATTCAGGAAATCATCAATTTATTGCAACAATATCAAGTAGAGTTCGGCGAAGAAACATTTACTTGGTTAATAGAATTACCAGAACAGTGGACAAATGTTCAAAAATTGGCAGCCCAAGTGAAACAAGTAGTAGCCCCATTGCTGGCACACCAGATAGAATTATTGCGCAAACGAACAAATTTCTTCGACTTCAGACAGCAAAAGTTCTTGACAGTCTTTCATGCCAGTGAGGCGTTCGAGTACGATTCCATAATTCCACATTTAATGCACAGTTGATGAATTGAGAGGTAAAATATTTTTAAATGCTATCCTTGCAGTTATTGTTCAGATGTGTACGATAAGCTTGATAAGCTGAATGTCGAAATAGAGAAGTTAGAAGATGAATTAAAAACACTAACAGAGACTGCGAATATCTATGAGCAGCAAATTCAGGACTTCAAGCAGATAAAACAAGCACGAAGGGAACTGAAACTGTTGAAACATCTTTGGGATTACGTTAACGTCATTCATACAAACTTGGACGAATGGAAAACAACAGTTTGGAAAAAAATAGACGTGGAAGCTATGGATCAGGAGTGTAAAAAATTGACTAGAGAATTGAGACGTGAGTGAATGTCATTAGTGGAACTGCACTTTGACATGATTTTGTGAATAACCATTATTATTGTATTTAATATTATGAGATAGAACTGGATAAGGAGGTCAGATCTTGGGCGTTGTACAATCACACAGAGTCCCAAGTCAGAAACATGATGTCCTCATTAAGGGCTGTATCAGAGCTTCAAAATCCCGCAATCAGGGACAGACACTGGCAGCAACTTATGGCTGAAACTCAGGTATCTATCTAGCTATTAAATTTTGGATTGACCCTTTTAATGCTGAACAGTGTCATGAGAATACTTTCTGTCTGGAGGTACAAATATATCGTAAATTTTGACTGATACCTTCCACTTCCTGTCGTTTGCTTCTCAACGTTTGTTGACGAACGAATGAATTTTATTGGCTTCATTTCTTTTTCTCAATTTATGCGTTTAGGTCAGATTTACTATGGATGATAAAACGACTCTGGAAGACTTGCTCAAATTACAATTGCACAAATATGAGGAGGAAGTGAAGAATACTGTCGATAAAGCCGTTAAGGAAATGGGAATGGAGAAGACGCTTAAGGAGTTACATAACACTTGGGCTAATCTCGAATTTGATAAGGAGATACACGAGAGAACGAAGCTGAATGTACTTAAGATAAGTGAAGAGATTATTGAGATACTAGAAGACAATCAGGTAACTACAAAGTTATTTAATTAGTTGTTGAAATTCGTCAAATTATTTACATCCATTTCAGGTTCAATTACAAAATATGCTGGGTTCCAAATATATTGGTTACTTTCTCGACGAGGTCACGGATTGGCAACAAAAATTGAGTAACGCCGATGCAGTTATCAACGTATGGTTCGAAGTACAGAGAGCTTGGATGCATTTGGAGAGCATCTTTATCGGTTCTGAGGATATTAGAAATCAGTTACCCGAAGACTCAAAGCGTTTTGAAAAAATAGACAGAGACTTCAAGGTGCCACAATGTTCAGAACATGCTAATGCATAATTTCGAGTCGATTGTATTAAACATTTTTTTTAGGAACTACTAAAAGAAGTTTTGTCCACGATGAACATAGTAAAGGCTACGAATAAACCAAAATTGCAAGAGCGCCTTGAGGAATTGCAAAAGCAATTAAATCTTTGTGAAAAAGCATTATCGAATTATTTGGAAACAAAAAGACTGGCTTATCCAAGATTCTACTTCGTGTCCCCTGCTGACCTTCTCGATATTCTCAGCAACGGTACGAGAGCTCAAATTTATCTGACATTCATGTTTCACGTGCATTTGATAATACTCCGAATGATTTGACTTTTTTATTTGAAGGTAACAATCCTGAACTGGTTTGCAGACACTTGGCCAAGTTATACGACTCTGTTGCAAAACTAGTCTGGAAAATGGAAGGTGGGAAGCCGACGAAAATTGCAAACGCCATGATCGCCAAAGATGGCGAATGTATGGCTATGCACGGGACATGTGACTGTAATGGCAAGGTCAGAAAGATAACTTGTCCTCATTACAAATAACTTCAGGACTGATCTCATCAATAATTTTCATTCTCAAGGTGGAGATATGGCTGAATCGAGTGACAGATGCAATGAGAAGAACCGTTCGTTTTCATTTTGGACAGGCTGTAGCATCTTATGATGAAAAACCACGTGAACTTTGGATATTTGATTATCAAGCACAACCGGCACTGTGCGGTACTCAGATTTGGTGGACAACCGAAGTGAATATGGCTTTCGCCAGATTAGAAGAAGGTTTTGAAAACGCACTTAAGGATTATCAGAAAAAGCAAATTAATCAGCTGAATGCACTGATCACGATACTTTGTGGCGATCTTGACGAAAGCGATCGTCAGAAGATCATGACCATTTGCACAATTGATGTTCATGCTAGGGATGTTGTTGGAAAACTCATATCTACCAAAGCTGAAAGTTCGTCCAGCTTTCAGTGGCAATCTCAACTTAGGCACAGGTTAATTTAGACGACACACTGGTTTACAAACAAAATTTTCATTGAATTCAAATATAAGAAGACCTAATTGCATTGTAGATGGGATGATAAGTTAAGCGATTGCTTTGCCAATATTTGTGACGCTAGCTTCAGCTACGGTTATGAGTATTTAGGAAATGTACCACGCCTAGTAATCACACCACTGACTGACAGATGTTATATAACATTGACTCAATCACTTCACTTGATCATGGGTGGTGCACCAGCTGGTCCAGCTGGTACTGGTAAGACCGAAACTACTAAAGATCTTGGTAGAGCGCTTGGTCAGATGGTTTACGTGTTCAATTGTTCCGAACAGA
Source organism: Trachelus iudaicus (assembly GCA_030142595.1). Lineage (NCBI taxonomy): Eukaryota > Metazoa > Arthropoda > Insecta > Hymenoptera > Cephidae > Trachelus > Trachelus iudaicus. Next base: position 29,749 of record JARQTH010000445.1, on the reverse strand, counting down.
TGGACTACAAGGTACAGATTTACATTGTCTAAACATAAATTCGTTCATTTTTGGTTGCTACAGTTTTTAATTAAAAAATTAGTCATGCGGCAACATCTACAAGGGTCTGGCGCAGACTGGTGCCTGGGGATGCTTTGACGAGTTCAATAGGATCTCCGTTGAAGTTCTTTCTGTTGTTGCTGTTCAAGTAAAGTCTGTCTTAGACGGTGTCAAGAACAGAAAGAAGAAATTTTTGTTCTTTGGAGAAGAATTGAATATTGTCGATACTGTAGGAATGTTTATAACGATGAATCCTGGTTATGCCGGTAGAACTGAACTTCCTGAAAATCTGAAAACACTATTTAGGTCACTATTTTAGAACTATAAATCAGGCCCTTTAAACCATTTACTTGAAAATAATGCTATTCTTCATATTCAGACCTTGCGCTATGGTTGTTCCTGACTTTGAATTGATTTGTGAGATCATGTTGGTCGCTGAAGGATTTCAAGAAGCTCGTTTGCTTGCCAGAAAATTTATAACATTATATACACTTTGTCGCGAACTTTTATCTAAGCAAGATCACTATGATTGGGGCTTGAGAGCCATAAAATCAGTTCTGGTAGTGGCTGGAAAGTTAAAACGTGGTGACCGGCATAGACCCGAAGATCAAGTATTGATGAGAGCTCTTCGCGACTTTAATACACCGAAAATAGTGACTGACGATATACCAGTGTTCATGGGCCTCATTGGTAGGTGATGGACTTCCTTATAATTTCTGAAAGTCACTGATCAATAAAAATTACATTAAATAGGAGACTTATTTCCTGCCCTGGATGTGCCAAGAAAGAGAGACTTAGATTTTGAAAAGATGGTCAGAGGTGCTGCATTAGACTTGAAGATGCAACCTGAAGATGGTTTTGTTCTAAAGGTATGATAAATTGTTCAGTGATCTGTCAATACTAGCTTATAATTGTTTGGCCTTCCCGTTAGGTCGTTCAACTGGAAGAGCTTTTTAATGTCAGACACTCAGTGTTCATCGTGGGACTTGCAGGAACCGGAAAGACCCAAGTTTGGAAAACACTGAACAGAACGTATTTTAATCAAAAACGTAAACCTATATACAATGATTTGAATCCTAAAGCTGTAACCAACGATGAACTCTTTGGTATCATCAATCCAGCTACCAGAGAATGGAAGGATGGGTAAAAGACAAAGTCCCATATAATGTTATTAATTATTAATCGTATTGAAAAAACGGTACTTAGGTTGTTTTCCGTCCTAATGAGGGATCAGGCTAATATGAGTGGCGATGGCCCCAAATGGATAGTATTTGATGGTGACATAGATCCAATGTGGATAGAATCATTAAACACTGTTATGGATGACAACAAAGTATTGACACTGGCTAGTAACGAAAGAATAGCACTGACGAAGCATATGAGACTCTTGTTCGAAATTTCCAACTTGAGGTTTTACCATGAATCCATTTCTGTTTTTGATTGTTACCTATTTTCGCGTAATTCTATTTCGAAATTATTATTTCAGAACAGCCACTCCTGCCACTGTATCTAGAGCAGGTATCCTCTATATCAACCCGCAGGATCTGGGTTGGAATCCGTAATTTCCTTTGAAATAAATACTTCTTAGCGATTTTTCTTCTGGAAGAATCACGTTCAATTTTTCATGCACAGGTTTGTGACCAGTTGGATAGAAACGAGAGACAACTCAGAAAGAGCCAACTTAGTTATTCTTTTCGACAAGTATATACCGCCCTTGTTGGAATCGAGTAAGACTAAATTCAAAAAAATTACACCGCTACCTGAAATATGCCATCTGGAAATGTTGTGCAATTTGTTAGACTGCTTCTTAACAAAAGAAAACGTGCCACCTGACTGTCCTAAAGAATGGTAACGCTTGAACTGCTTAATAATTAAATCACAGTTGTTAGATATATTGTTTTATCTTTATATATTGTTTGACCCAGGGTGGAAATATACTTTGCATTTGCATGCATCTGGGCCTTCGGTTCTGCTACATTTCAAGACCAGTTGATTGATTGGCGAAATGAGTTCAGTAAGTGGTGGGTGAACGAATTCAAGGCCATTAAATTTCCAGCGGGTGGAACCATCTTCAGTTACTATATAGAGAACGAAACGAAAAAACTTGTGCCTTGGAGCGAGAAAGTTGGCAAATTCGAATTGGACATGGACATACCCCTGCAGGTGTGAAATAAGAGATTATCAATTAATTAGCTGAAAAACAAAGTGAGAACAAATTTAAGTAATATCATTATTTAGTCGACTTTGGTACCAACTGGTGAAACTGCACGACTTCGATTCTTCATGGATCTACTGATGCAACGTAAGGTACCAGTAATGTTGGTTGGTAGTGCAGGTTCCGGAAAGAGTGTCATTGTTGCTGAGAAGCTATCATCTTTGTCAGATAATTACAACATAGCAAATGTGCCGTTCAATTTCTACACGACTTCAGGTACATATACATATTATACAAACAGTCTAAGGGATTCTCGAACATTTTGGATTTTGCTCGTTTGCTTTTCATCGATTAGAAATGCTACAGAGAATACTAGAGAAGCATTTGGAGAAAAAGGCTGGTCGTAACTTTGGACCACCCGGTACGAAACTTCTTGTGTACTTCATCGATGATATGAATATGCCTGAAGTAGATACGTACGGCACTGTGCAGCCGCATACACTTATTAGACAGCATATGGATTACGGTCATTGGTAATAATAATAAGGAACTTTTCAGTATTATTAATAACAACGATTATTTGAAAAATTGGTGCTATTTTATATAGGTACGATAGAATTAAGCTCACCCTGAAGGACATTCATAATACGCAGTATGTGTCCTGCATGAATCCTACTGCTGGCAGTTTTACTATAGATCCACGTTTACAAAGACACTTTGCAGTTTTTGCAGTAAGGTGCGATTACCTCATTAAGATTAATAGATTTTTATTTATCCAGTTGTAATAATCAATTATTTTAACTACTCGTTAATTTAATTAAATCCATTAATAATTTCCAGCTTCCCTAGTCAGGATGCTCTACAGACAATTTACAGTCAAGTGTTGTCGCAACATTTTGCAAATCCACAACAAAAGATTGGAATAGTAGTTCAAAAAATTACAGAATATATTATAGCAGGGGCTTTATTTCTTCATGAAAAAGTTACCGCCAGTTTTCTACCAACTGCTATCAAATTCCATTATACATTTAATCTGCGCGACTTGTCCAATATATTTCAAGTATGTTATAATTAATTTAATATGTTGTAGGTATTATATTTTTGATATACGGTAATTGAATGCTTTACAATTCCAGGGTTGTCTATTTGCCAATGGCGACACTATACCACTGCCAATGTCAGCAATCCGATTATACGCTCACGAGGCAACACGAGTTTATTGTGATAAATTAGTGAATTTCGAAGACAAAAAAATGTTCGATCAATTACTTCGAGAGGCACTCAGAAAGAACATACCAGTAGCGATCATAATTTTGATTTGATATATCTTATTTAATTACACGTAAACAATCATTTATATTGTACACAGGAATTGGATGAAACAATAGTCTTTGCGGAGCCTATTATTTACTGTCATTTTGCCGACGGAATTGGAGAACCAAAATATATGCCAATCAGAGAATGGCCCCAATTGATAAAATTATTGGACGATGCATTAACCAATTATAACGAACTGGTTAGATTATTGATAAAATTAAATTTCTTTTAGTGATAAAAAACTTCGTCTTTTCCAATTAGGTTTCCGCCATGAATCTTGTTATGTTCGATGATGCCATGTACGACGTGTGTCGGATAAACAGAATCTTAGAAGCACCGAGAGGAAATGCACTTCTCGTAGGCGTTGGTGGAAGTGGAAAACAATCGTTGTCTCGTTTAGCATCATTTATATCGTCATTAGAAGTAACATAATTAGTTCTAAAAATATTATGATCAATAACAATTACGAAGAGTGCTAATGACTCGGTATGACGCTTTGAAAAGGTTTTCCAGGTTCAACTCAAAAAAGGTTATGCACTTAATGATCTTAGGGCAGACCTGGCTCAACTGTACCTTAAAGCCGGTCTCAAAAGTATTGGAATCACTTTCCTAATGACAGATTCTCAAGTTGCACAGGAAAAGTTTCTGGTTGTAGTTAATGATATGTTAGCATCTGGTGAGATTTCTGAATTGTTTACTGACGACGAGATGGACAATGTTATTAATGGGATTAGAAATGAGGTCAGCTGGATTCACTTGTATTAATATATCCTTTTTAAAGTTATTCGCAGCTATTAATAAGTTAATAGGAATCATCATGTTCAATAATCAAAATACGCGACAAATTTTGTCGTGTTCATGAATTGTACTTCTCATTAGTTAGACGTGACTATCTAAGTATATAAGCGTGATGTGTATATGTGTGTCTTGATTATTTTATTAGTCTTATAATTGTCTCATACTAGTGGAATTTTATTGACAGGTTAAACAAGCTGGAATTATTGATACGAAAGAGAATTGTTGGAAATTCTTCATCGATCGCGTGAGGAAGCAACTGAAATGCATATTGTGTTTCTCGCCAGTTGGTGCAACCTTAAGAAAAAGGGCTAGACAATTTCCAGCTTTGGTGAACTGCACTTCAATTAATTGGTTTCAAGACTGGCCGCAGAAAGCACTGGAATCAGTATCAACTAGATTTCTCGAAGTGGGTACCAAGTTGAATACGAAAATTTCATTAATTGCATAATGTATTTATAACTTTCTAGGAGCTTGAGGAACTACCGACTGAGCTTCGAACATCCGTTTCCCTCTTCATGTCTTTTGTGCACATGAGCGTGAACGAAGCTTCGAAAATCTATTTGCAAAATGAAAAGAGATATAATTACACTACACCTAAGTCATTTTTGGAACAAATTGCCTTGTATTCTAAGCTTTTGGCCGAAAAGACATATGATTTGAAAGCAATGATTATTAGATTAGCAAATGGTCTGACTAAACTAGCCAGTTGTGCTGGGCAGGTACCACATATAAACCTAAATCAAAGTTTTCAACTATGTTCACTGTTCATTTTCATTTAGGTGGACGAACTGAAAGCCGTTCTAGCTGTTCAGGAAGTAGACCTCAAACGAAAGAATGAAATTGCCGATAAGATACTAGCTGAAGTCCGAGCTGAGAATACAAAAGCCGAAGTAGAGAAGTCTATAGGTCCGTAATTAAAAAAATACAGGGCTAATTCAGTTTTTAAACATTTATATAGTCTAATGAGAAAAATTTAATCATTTAGCATCCGAGGAGGAAGCCAAAGTGGCTGAAATTAAAGAGAGGGTCTCGGAGAGGCAAAAAAGATGCGATGAAGACTTGGCGAGAGCAGAACCAGCAGTTAGACAAGCAGAAGCTGCTTTGGATACCTTGAATAAAGTAACGTACATCATTAGGAATGACTAATGAGCAATGAGGAATATTGTTTTCGTTATGACTTGAATGTATCTTTTTAATTATTTTTTAGAACAATCTAACTGAATTAAAGTCATTTGGTACGCCACCTGATGCAGTAGCAAACGTAGCCCAGGCAGTTTTGGTATTATTTTCACCGAAAGGAAAAGTACCACGTGATCGTAGTTGGAAAGCTTGTAAAGTAATGATGGGAGCCGTAGATACGTTTCTATCGCAATTGCGAAATTACGACAAAGAGAATATCCATCCTGACGTTGTGAAGGCTATTCAACCTTATATTAACGACAAGGGTTTGTTCTCTTGAATGTTGCATGTGCATCAACGGTTAAGGTTTAAAATTCTATTTTAACCTTTACAACAGATTTTGAACCTGATTTCATCTATTCCAAGTCACAAGCTGCAGCTGGTCTCTGTAGCTGGGTCAAGAATATCATGGTCTTTCATTATATAAATGAGAACGTAAAGCCTCTAAGAGCTGCTTTAGCACAAGCGAATGCTGAACTCAAAGCTGCAATGGATAAATTGAATGCACTGCGAGCTCGTTTGGCTGTAAGAATATTCATTCTATTAATATTTCCTTATCATATAGGATATAAATGATCTTTTGGAGTCATGTAAAAAAAAGTATCCTTAGTTAGTCTTATTTGATTTCGTAGGAACTTCAAAAAATGCTTGACATTTTGGGTGAGAAAATGAATATAGCTTTAGCAGAGAAACAAAAATGCCAGGACGAAGCTGATAACACTGCCATGATAATTGACTTGGCTAATAGATTAGTGAATGGTCTTGCTTCAGAGAAAATACGTTGGGCAGAAACTGTACAAGTGTTGGTAGAATTGATAGGATCTCTGCAACTTATCTCTGATCTAAGGTTATTAATAAGTTTATTATTCCGGGCGAGCAGGTTACAGAATTCAGGGGTTACTATACCGGGCGATGTACTTCTTGTAACTGCCTTTATATCATATGTGGGATGCTTTACGAGAAAATACAGACTGGATTTGATTAATTTGCATTGGCTACCATTTTTGGCAAGTTTGCAAGTTCCCATACCGCAAACACCTAATTTGGATCCACTATCGTTGTTGACTGACGATGCACAGATTGCTCAATGGAACAACGAAGGCAACATATTAATAATGTTAAGATTTATTTGACGATTGAGTTATTTTTAATTGTTTAACAAATAATTAGGACTACCAACTGATAGAATGTCATCCGAGAATGCCACGATTCTAACTAATTCTGCAAGATGGCCACTTATGATTGATCCACAGCTTCAGGGTCTAAAATGGATCAAAAACAAATACGGTGACGAATTAAAAATTCTCAGACTCACCCAAAGAAATTACTTGGATATGATTGAATTCGCCATATCAAATGGCCAAGTGGTATTATTAGAAAATATTATGGAATCGGTTGATGCTGTTTTGGATCCCATTCTTGGAAGAGTTTTAGTAAAGAAAGGCAGGCAAGTTAAATTTGGAAATACTCCAAATATTCATATATCTCATATTTTGATTAAAAGCGTTATCGATTCAGGGCCATCAAAATTGGAGACAAGGAAATTGATTATAATCCTCAGTTCCGGTTGATCCTACAAACAAAATTAGCAAATCCTCATTACAAACCAGAAATGCAGGCTCAGACTACACTGATCAACTTCACCGTTACTAAAGATGGTTTGGAAGAGCAGCTACTCGGCGAAGTAGTAAAAGCTGAGCGTCCAGACTTGGAATCCACTAAAGCAGAATTGACTAAGCAACAAAATACTTTTAAGATAACGTTGAAGACACTTGAGGACGATTTACTTCACAGGTATTAATAATTAAGAACAGTTAATAATAAAAAGAACAATCTAAAGAATATGAATATATGCGAATACTTTCCATACATTAAGGTTGTCCTCTGCTGGCCCAAATATTTTAAGCGACGTGGCTTTGGTGGTGAACTTAGAAACAACCAAGAAAACAGCAGCTGAAATTGAGATAAAAGTAGCTGAAGCTAAAGTGACATCAGTTAAGATAGACGAGGCCAGAGAATGGTATAGGCCAGCAGCATCCAGAGCCAGTATCTTGTATTTCATCTTGAATGACCTCAACAAGATAAATATGTTGTACCAATTTTCATTGAAGGCATTCAGTGTGGTTTTTCAAAATGCCATAAAATTTGCCGAATATTCAGATAACTTATCTAAACGCGTATTGCTATTAATAGACAGTATAACTTATATGGTCTTCCTGTACACTAGTAGGGGTCTCTTTGAAAGTGATAAGCTGATATTCCTTTGCCAAATGATAGTACAGGTGCGTTAAAAAGGAATGACAATATTTCATATACTTCATGGTATATATTAAATGGCAATGATCTTATTAGATACTGCTTCAAACTAAAGAAATATCTGAACCTGAACTGGATTTCTTGTTGAGATTTCCGTACACACCGAATCTGACAAGTCCTGTGGAGTTTCTTAATAATACTAGCTGGGGTGGTATCAAGTTTCTCAGTGGCATGGAAGACTTTAGGAATCTTGATCGTGATATAGAGGGCGCTGCTAAAAGATGGAAAAAATTTGTAGAATCGGAAACGCCAGAACGCGAGAAATTTCCACAGGAATGGAAAAATAAAACTGCCCTTCAAAGACTCTGCATGATGCGTTGTCTAAGATTGGATCGAATGACTTATGCAGTGCGGTAAATCAATGAAAATATTATCGATTCACGAAAGCCATTTTCTAGCAAGTAATTCTTTTATAATCTATAATTAATATTAGATGCTTTGTGGAAGAAAAGCTGGGTCCAAAATTCATCGAATCTAGATCACCCCCATTTGAAAAATCTTACGAGGAGACCAGTGCAATAACACCTGTCTTTTTTATATTATCACCTGGAGTAGATCCTCTTAAGGTAGACATCGAAACAGTATTTGAATTTAAATAATGTTGAAATTATTAGTAACAGTTCTTCTGTATTTAGGATGTTGAAAAGCTGGGCAAACGTCTAGGCTTCACGTTCGACGGTCGAAACTTTCACAATGTGTCGCTCGGTCAAGGTCAGGAACCAGTTGCTGAAGAAGCTATGGATTTGGCAGCTGCCAATGGTCATTGGGTGATACTTCAGAACGTGCATTTGGTAAAAAATTGGTTACCAAATTTAGAAAAGAAAATGGAGCAACTGTCTGATGATCCTCATCCAAATTATCGTCTATACATCAGTGCCGAACCTAATGCAGATCCTCATGAATCTATAGTACCTCAAGTGAGTTCAAAATACTAAATATTCTGCATTAAATGTAAGTAATCATTTTCAATAGGCGCTTCAGTACATAAAGGATCAAAAATTGTTCTAGGGTATATTGGAATCTGCGATCAAAATCACAAACGAACCACCGACAGGGATGCACGCTAATATTCACAAAGCTTTAGATAATTTCAACCAAGAAACTTTGGACTCTTGTACAAAAGAGTCAGAGTTCAAGGCAATACTTTTTGCACTTTGTTATTATCATGCAGTTGTCGCTGAACGCAGGAAGTTTGGTCCTCAAGGATGGAATAGGGTAATGGACTGGTTAATTGAGTTAAAGAGATTAAAATTGAATTTCTTCTTTCTTTCCTTTTTATTTTAAAGTCTTATCCGTTCAATGTGGGGGATTTGACCATCAGCGTGTCGGTGCTACTTAATTATTTAGAAAACAATACTAAAGTACCCTGGGAAGATTTGCGATATTTGTTTGGCGAGATTATGTATGGTGGACATATTACTGACGATTGGGACAGAAGATTATGCAGGACTTATCTACTGGAGTATCTTCAGCCAGAACTAGTAGATGGAGATTTGTTCTTAGCTCCTGGATTTTTAGCACCGCCGAACAGTGACTATCCAAGTTATCATCAATACCTGGATGACTTTTTACCACCCGAAAGTCCAATTCTCTATGGACTTCATTCAAACGCTGAAATAGGTGGGCACAGATGTCGTAGATCTAATCAATGTTGTCATGAACACATATGTTTACAATGAAAATGAATATTAATAAATTCCAGGTTTCTTAACTGTCACTTCTGAGAATCTATTTAAAACTGTTTTGGAGATGCAACCAAGGGATACTGGCGAATCAACTGGAGCTGGCATGTCCCGCGAAGAAAAAGTTAGGGGTTTGATTGAGGATCTGCTAGACAAACTACCTGAAGAGTTTAATATTGCTGAACTCATGAGCAAAGTAATTATATGAAGTAACATTGATATTATGTTTCATATTCATATTCTTCTAGGTAGAGGACAGAACGCCATATATCATTGTAGCCTTTCAAGAGTGCGAAAGAATGAATATACTCTGCGGTGAGCTCAAGAGGTCGCTTCGCGAATTAGAACTTGGTTTAAAAGTTAGAAAAATAGTTATTTCGTATTTTGTAATATATCTACATTTTAACAAATTACTCTGCTTAATATTTAGGGTGAATTGACAATTAATGCTGACATGGAAGACTTGCAAAATTTTTTATACATGGACTCAGTTCCACCATCTTGGACAAAAAGGGCATACCCATCTAGTCTTGGATTAACAAATTGGTTTGCTGATATGATGAACAGGGTGGCTGAGTTATCCAACTGGACAGCTGACTTTAATGTATGGCATTTGATACCTAATCTCTTATCAAGATGATATTATTGATTTTTGATTATGCATACAACTGGATTTTACAGTTACCATCATCAGTCTGGCTAGCAGGATTTTTTAATCCTCAGTCATTCCTAACTGCCATAATGCAACAGACAGCAAGGAAAAACGAGTGGCCCTTAGATAAGATGTGTTTACATTGTGACGTTACTAAAAAACAAAAGGAAGAATTTACGTGAGATTTTCGATCCTTTCTAGTTCATTAACTTTTAATTGATGTCATGATACCATGCGTAACCTCATGTGTTTTAGAGCGCCTCCAAGAGAAGGTGCGTATGTCAATAGTCTTTATATGGAAGGAGCCAGGTGGGATATGACACTGGGAGCAATTGCTGAATCCAAACTGAAGGAATTATTTCCGCAAATGCCGGTCATTTATATTAAGGCTATTACACAGGATAAACAGGAACTGAAAAATGTGTATGAGTGTCCCGTTTATAAAACGAGGGGTCGCGGACCGACTTATGTTTGGACATTTAATCTTAAGAGCAGAGACAAGCCTACCAAGTGGACCTTGGCTGGGGTTGCTATTCTGCTTCAGATATAATGATTAAAATATTGCACATGTTTTAGATTTACAAATAAGATTGTATGATGAATAATGAAATTAATAATAACAGAAGAACAAAGAAAAAGTAAAAATGTACAAGCGAACGTAGGCATAAATCGAATTTATCGATTATAAATTAAAAATAAAAGACTAATCACTTCATTGGATCAGTCAAAGTGTAGTAGCACCATCGATAAAATGATTTTTTTCCAAGTCATTTATGTTTGTTGGATCATCATTTACTCCACTGGTGTTTCATCGTTAGATAAACGTCAGTTTATATCGCAAACAGCTTCTTCAAATTTACTTCGTTATAAAAACTTAGAGGAAGACATGCATGATCAAGGCATTTGGGAATCAGCTACAAGAAGAAAAATCAATGACAACTCTTGCAAAAATTTGGGAAAGCTGTTGTACAATAATATTGCAAATCGCTACAAATGTGTTTGTGAGCCAGGATACGAGGGTGCTAACTGTCAATTGAGGAGTCATATTTGCAAAGAAGAGAACACAACCTGTCTGAAGTACAACAAGGATTTTGATGAATGCGTGCCAATTCAAGGAAATGGTTTTGCCTGTTATTATAAAAATGATCGAAACCGTTGGTGCAATTTTAAAAATGAAAACAGATGTCCTCCTGGTTGGACATGTCTAGACAATTTAATTGGTCTGAGAAATGGGTACAGATGTCTGCCTCCAGGTCAGTTGAAATCATTAACGATTTCAGAGATGTTAAATGATCTATGGATTCCGCAATGTCAAAATGGTGGTCGCTTGAATGATTGCGGTATTTGCGTCTGTTTAGAAAGTTTCATGGGTATGTAGTGTTAATTATTATAGTAAATATTTGTTATGCAAGAAATCGTTATAATCATCAGGTCCTCGTTGTGAATTGATCGATCACTGTAAAAGCAACCCTTGTTCGGACGGAAGTACTTGCCAGTCATTTCCCGGTGGTTACGCATGTACTTGTCCCGATCATCGTACAGGAATTGATTGCAAAATCATTAAAAGACGAATTATATCTATTATGAAGGACGTTCGATTGTTTCATCATTCTGAACAGTATATTTTAGTTCCATCAACTTTCTTATATTTGGTTCGCAATCCTGGATTTTTTCCAAAAATTTCGATTGATTTTTCGGACAGTAAGTGATCATTTTCTGGAATCATTAAATTTTCTATCATTAATGAAGGACATTAATAAGACAATATTACTTTTAATATGTAGAACAAGTAATAGAAATGACTCAAGAGGATTTTTACAGGATTGAGAACATCAATGATCATTTAATAAATCTAAAATTCCAACCAATTGAAAACAATGACTTAGTTGCATATGCAATCAATTTCACTCATACCTACAGTAATGAAGGAATTTATAATATGTCATTCAGGGCCTGGAACAATAATTTACTCATCTTCAATTCAGTATTACCAATTCGTGTATCCGATCCAGCCAATTGTACCTTTCAATTAAATTTGAAAAACTCTGTTCAGACTCCTGACAAAGCTATACTTTATCATCGTAGAGACACTATCGATATTTATAGTTCGACCAGAGTATCTTGTCCTGAAACTAGTCTTAATTATCATTGGGAATTATTTTCCGTTCCAAGTATTTTCTCAGCACCTGCAACGGAATTCAAATGGTATATACATGGAAGCGATAGTTTAAAAAATTATTTTAACCAATTGATTAATCCAATTGCCATCTAGGACTCTACAGAATATTAGTGTTCACAATGCAGAATATCATGTTCCGCCATATACGTTAACTCAAGGAAACTACGTCCTCGTTTTGACAGTAAACATGGTACAACCTATAAGTGGAGGATTAATTAATGCTACTACCTGGTTTCAAATTGTTAAGGACAAAATAGTTGCCCACATATCAGGAGGTAATGATTATTTAATCTATGAGGGCGGTTACCTATTATGATGACCTTTCTCGTACTCTTAGGTAGTTTCTGGAATGTTCATGAAACCGAACCTTTTGAGATCAGCGCTTTTGAATCCTATCACCCTGATTTACCTAGGGAGACCCAATTGAATTTTTCTTGGTTTTGTTCGGTAAAAAAGGCCGAGCATATTGCAACAGATTTTTGTGAGATAAATGACTTTAAGATGATATCAACGAAACCGGTTTTACATGTTCAGGATCATCTACTTAAACTTGGGGTTATTTATGATTTCATGGTTAAAGTGGAATCGGATACCGCTGAAAGTTCAATGCAGAATGTAAAGATTCAAGTAAGGAATTTAGTGACCGGTTAATCACGTTCGTGTTCAGTGTTAAGAAACTTATTGTGAACCTAAAATTACAGGTGGTCCCACAAGATGTTGAACTAATTCGCATAAATTGCATTCAAAACTGCAAGGGAAATATGGTGGCAATTAGTCGTCCATTAATTTTGCAAGCATTGCCTAAAATAAAATCTAAGAATGTTGAACTGAAATGGGATTGCATACGTGACGATCATCCCAATCTATCAATTTTAAGAACTGATGATTTTGTAGTGGACCATGACATGTTCATCGTAAAGGCTAGAGTCTTCCGGGAAAGTCATCGTTATAAAGTAAAAATATCAAGTTTCAATAGTTTCCAAGATTCTACTAGAGAAATAATTCTATCCCAGATCACGGTCACTGCAAGGCATACAAATGACACCAAAAAGGATGGAATTGCAACTTTGAGTTTTCTAACAGTTCCGAAATTCGTAGCTGGAATTTGTACAATCTTTCCAGAACAGGGATTCGCTCTTTTTACACAGTTTGCTATAACGTGTAATTATTTTTTATCAAAAAATTCACCAATTATCTATGAAGCTTTTCAATACATGTTACCAAGCCAGGAACCATTGTTGATTAGTTTTAATGTAAGATGTTAAGAAATATTAATGATCACGATGATAACTTTGTAATTATGTCAATAATGTTTTTCCAAGGTTTTTCCAGAATTCTCGAATATTACCTTAGCAACTGGTTTGCCAGAAATGGAATACATTACGAGAGTTGTTATTTATGCTACTGATAGCACTGGTTTAATGGAATCGTATGTAATTAACGTAACTGTATATCCTACAGCAGCTTATTTAGGAGTAATTAGTGAGATAAAACTCATTAAAACTTTGATAACCTCTATGACTTCCATGACGGCTCGGCATATCGTCGAGGCAGATGTTCATGCTGTGATAAGCGTAAATATTATATCTTTTTCGTATAACATCATTTTGAGTCCTTAATTATTTTATCATTAATTATGACTCTTGATAGAATGCATGGACGATTCTACGTGCCATCAGTACGATGGTACAAAGACAATTGGACGATGATGACGAAATCTTTATTAATCATCACAAATACGTTTTGGTTCGTTTAATTTTTATTTTTAGATTCGTCCGTATGAAACATACTTTTACAGTTGTCTTTTTTTGAAAATATTTATATGTTTTTTGTCTTTATACAGATGGAATATCTTTCTCGTTGTAAATACTTCAATTCAATTTCGATGAAGTATGCAATATCGGCACTGAAATTATTGATCGAAATACAAAAAATGCACAATTATCAGCGAAATAATGATAAAGTTCAATTGATTTTTAATCAGATTTTGAATGATCCACTACTTCGTAACGTATCCAGAAGCGATTTGATCGATATTGGTGTCAGTATTCTTAGCACATCGCATTCACTGGTCGAGAAATCACTTGCTGAAGAGTCACTCTGGAGTCATCAATCATGTATAGATAATCTAAAAAAATATTCAAATTTACTAAGTCATTCAATCGTACCTCACGAAAGTATCGAGGTGACAAATTTTGATGAGAATCTATCGCTCTTATTGCGTAGAAGTTCTCCAGACATGTGGTGGATCGGACGAAATCATCAAATCATTGCAAACGTTTCGGTGTCTAATAGATTCCAATGGCTCAATGAATTTTTGGATCTGGAGGCAATAATCTTTATTGCTGATCCTTCTCGGCGAACACCAGGCAAATTAGAAGAAACTAAACTCCCAGTGGTAGGCTTGACGTTTATACAAGAAAATCATTCACCGTGTGCTACAAAATTAAATATATTTATCAGGCAATCATTAATACGTATACATCCATCAAAGACAATAGGATTTCGGCCAAAGGTGCAATTGCCAATGCTAACTTTCAATTTTCCCTGGAGTCAAAGAATCATCAAACGATAAAACGTAACATCTTCTACCACTACAACTACGGTTACTAAAAACAGTAGCCACTATTTATAAAAATGACGTTTTTTATTTTGATCATTTTGGCAAATAGGTTCCGTGCGTGTGAAGCCATCGTGGGATTACACTAATGATGATATATCACTAACGAGATTAGAAGTACGGCCAAGCGGCAGATTAGTGATAATATTTGATGATCAAAATGATAACGTGATACTTCGCGTTATTGTCACAAAATCGTATGCACCTGTCATGAAGGATTTTTTTGAATCTGAGACCATACCCAGATATCGGGAACTGAATTTGACGACAGTTAAAAAGTGGACTATATACAGAGATATCGATGATGACAACAATTACGAAGAAGAAGATGCTGACAATGATAGGAATGCATCAGTATTCTTTTACATTGGAGTTTTACCTCATCAAGTAATCGAATGGACATTAATGTTGCTTCTAAGAAAATGAAAACGTTTGAATTATGTTCACTACGCGCAGGTCACATTGAGGTCACTCATGCCCAATTTAGATCCATCGATTCCTGATGATTTTCTTGAGGAAAAATTATCAAAAGTACAACGTTATCGTAGAAACATTTCATACGTTTTTCGTGTATTCACGGTACATTGTTTGCGCTGGAACGAAACGACGAGAAAATGGTTACCACACTGTAGAATCGTGGATGACGTCACTGACAGTTCAATGACCTGTCATTGTCAAGGATTAAGTACAATCACAGCGACTCACAGACAAGTCATTAACACGACTTATTCGCATAGTGAAGTTTCTATGTTTCTACAATTCGTCGAGAATGAAATCATCGCATGGTACATTACCTACATTGTTCCGATCTTAAGATAATGTCAAGTAGTTAGAAAAGTGGATTACTTTTTTAAATGATTTTCAGCTTCATGGCTTATTTGCTATTGTGCTTTTTTGTATTGTACCTTTGGGCTAGTAAACGGGATCATTGGGATAAGAATCAGAGAAAAGTTATCATGCTACCGGATAATGATGCGTCTCATACATACTCATATATATTAAAATTATATACCGGAAAGAGTGAAGATGCCGCTACGAGTTCGAAAGTACATTAGTACTTTATGATTAAGAATCATCAATGTCCTTTTTTCTTTTTCTCATTTTGATGATAAAAGGTTGCAGTTATGCTGGAAGGTTCACTTGGTAATAGCAATGTCCATGTGCTGGAATCATTAGCAAGACCAGTGGCGACGTGTGGTGGCAGGGATCATTTTGTCATAAAAACGAAATCGTCATTAGGCGACGTTTATCGTTTGAATGTATGGCATAATCATAGGGGTCCCAGACCTATATGGTGATTATTAATTAGACGAAATAAAATTTTTTAAATTATCAACAATGAATCTTTCATGTTTCAGGTACGTCGATAAAATCATTATCCATGACGCACAAACCCACGTCGTTAGTTTTTTTTTTATAAAATCGTGGCTGTCTCCACTTCATGGTGACGGTATAAATCATTTTTTTTTATTACCTCATGCAGTGATATTATCTATAAATCATCAATGTCGAGTAACTCATGATTTTTAATTATACAGGGTCCATAGGATTTACCTGTTACAGACTGATGAATTTTGAAAATTTTCCTTGGCGTATGCGTTACTCAAATGCTATGCATGGAATTACGTGTGCTGGTCATCATATGCTGTTCGGAATGTTTACGAGGTAAATGAATAATCCATAAATTTCAATGAAAAAAAATAGTATCATTCCAATTAGTATTAAGTGATGCAATTAATTAATTGACATTTTAATAATTCATTAGGCATGCCGTTCGATGTAATTCACGACGAAAACGAGTGATATCGACTGTAACATATTGTTTAATCATTACGGCGTGCATAACAGAGTTTTATCCAAAACTAAAAAACGACAGCAATAAAATGGATTCAGCGAGCGAATTAAAATTGGAGAGCATTGAAATTATCATCAGTATTCTAGCCTCATTAATTTCATTTCCGGCAGGCTGTGCCATACTTTGGATTTTTCGAAATATAGCACCCGTACAATCCTACGCCAGTACTTTTTCGTCTAGGTAATCGATAATTACGACAGAAGTTACTTATAAAAAGTTCGGTAATAAATTCTTCATAACGTTCACAGATACGTACAAGAAATAGTAATACCAAAGCCAATGAAATTAGATGATCTGGAGAGGAATGATCTAATTGGTCAGTTCAGTAGCAAGCAACAATTACTGGCGAATAGAATGTACATGAATATCGATAATCCTGTAATTCAAAATCACGTTGTACCCTTGAATCATATGGATGATACCGAATCCAAAGAAATATACGAAAAGGTACGTGATTAAATTTCTAATGATTTTTGTAGATGTATCTTTAACTATTGAATTCACCAAAAAAAGAAGAAATTAGTTTGACAGCAAATTATTAGCTAATAATTCTTACAATCTGCATCAGATGATCTCAAAAACGCGACCTATACATGGAGTTCAAAGATTGCGATTGGCTTACATATTCCCTCATGCATTTCTCTATCCAGTATGCGCCTTATATTTAATGATTTCAATAACCGCGTTATATTTCACACTGACTCGAGGATCATGGTATTCATGGAACACAGCACGGCAATATCTCATTTCATGTTGGATAGCATTTCTATTTAGTTTTCTAATTTTGGAGTCACTGAAGGTAAAGTTACTAAAAGTTACTTATTAACGATTGATATAAATAATAATCAATAGGTCAGGATACTTGCATTATGGCAAATATTAAGAGACAATCATCTATATGTGCTCGAGGACAGAAGCCACATAGTGATTTACGTAACACGCGAATTAATTGCGATGATGCAAAACAGACAAAAAAACCTTTCTGCAATTAGATCATCGTCAATTTACAAGCCAATACCTCGAGAGAGAGTCGATGACCTGAAACGTGGATTTATTAAAAGTTTCATTGCAAAAGTATGGTGCAATTCATGATTTAGAGTGTTTAGGATATATTTGTAAATTTTGCATATTTTAGGTTTTCCAGACTGAAGTAATAGCTACCATAGTATTTTTGATATGTCTCATTATCATCCAAGCAAATGTTTATAATCGCAGGAGTTATTATCATTATAGGAATCTTGACTTACTCATAAATGGTCATTCCACTCATAATCAAATATCATTGGTTAAAGTAAACTATATGGAAGATTTTATTTCTTACCTAGAAACGACTGCCTTACAAAGTATTTATCATGAAAATGATGCTTCCGGTGGAATTGTTATTACTAATGATGACGTTAATCATCTCGTTGGTAGCTCCAGAATTAGACAGGTATGTACATCTGGATTAGTTTTGTCAAATAAATTTTGTTATTGATTCGCAAAATCTATTTTCTGACAGATTAGAATACATCCAGAATCGTGTTTAAAAGATTCGCTTAAAGATTTGCATGCGGAGTGCAAATACGCGAATATTCACTATGATATGGATAAAAGAAACTTCTCTGAATCATGGAAAGAGGAGATCAGTAAACCCGGACCCTCGGCTCATGAACAAATTTGGTCTTATCAGGATGTAATTAGTGATGAATATTTTGTGATAGGTAAAAATGAGTTATTACAAAGCCTTAAAAGTAATTCGCGTTATGTCTTCAATTGAATAATTATTATCGAATAGGAAATGAATCCAGCTATCCAAGAGGTGGTTATACGGTGTTATTGGGACGCGATAAAAGTACAGCTTTAGCCGAATTTAATTATCTCAAAGAATCAAAATGGATCGATAAGTTCACCAGAGCAGTTATCTTTGAGACTTCCCTTTTCAACCCAAACACCAAAGTAGCAAGTACCATTAAGATTCTGGGTGAAAAGTGCTATAACGGTGGTTTTGTAGCTAAGAAAAATATTTATTTTGCAAAGGTGCGAGTTTAGGGAAGTAAATTATAAACACACTTGAAATCACACAAAGAAAGAATTTAAATGAATTTACGATACAAATATTCTGATTAATTTTATTTAGGTGAGATCAATCAACGATGAGAAGGAGGTGATCTTGATTTTAATGATGATCATACTTTTTCTATCAATGTTCCTTTATGTACAAAAAAAACAAACGGAATACGCTCAATCATCATGGAGACGCACTTCCCATATATGCAATTTATTGTGGATATTATTTATTATTACTGGCGTTGTCGTCATCTTAACATACATTTTTCGTATGACTAAAGTCAGTTATCGAAGTTATTTCTGCTATGATTAAAATTCCAATTATAATTGTAACAATCGATTAATTCATATTGATTAAAACTCCATGATTTAGGTCATTGAATCAATAGAGAAACTAAAATATTCTCATACCAACAGTTACGTATCATTTGATGATATTGTGTGGGCCGAAAGTGTATTCCTAACTATCATCAGCATTTCTTTAATTGTGACAATTATAAAAATTGGTGAAATCCTTACTACGAAGTAAGTACCAAATTTCGGATCCTAATTTTGAAAGGGTTGACAATGAAAAATTAGTGAGACATGTCGTTTTACTTGATAATACTATTATTCATTTATTTTTAGATGGAGAATATTTTTACTTTGGAAAACAATCACTAGATCTTTAAGATTAATAATGGCAGCGACTTTAATTATTTTGATAACACTTATGAGCTTTGGATCATTGACATTTATCGTATTTGGCACCCATGCATGGTCTTATCATAACTTTCATTGGGCAACTACGTCTCTTTTCAAGATTATGCCAAATTCTATGGATTTGACATATTTACCTGCTTGGAACACATGGACATCATTGCATTTAAGGATGCCGATAATTAGTGGAACAATTACACTTGCATTATTAATTCTTCGTTATCTTATATTTTCAATCATTTTAACGAGCTACGATGCTCTACGTTTTCAAACTGGAATTGGAAAGGATGTTCGTGGTTTTTTGAAAGATCGTACCATTAAACGTTACTTTCAAATTGAAAGCTCAAAGTCTGACCTAAGGGTATGATTATATACTATCAACTATAATAATATTATATTCTTATATTCAGTGAACTTCTATTTCTTAGATGTTTGAAAAATCAAATTTGGATTCACAACGATATCAAATTTTTCTTCGACTTTTAAAAAATGCTGTTAATACACAAGATAACGAAGCCAGACAGCAAGCCATGGGAAATTTACTATTATATAATTTAATTAAAAAGGCTGAATTAAACAATTTTAAATCATCGGAAACTGAAATGACAAATCAGTTGAAAAATGATTTCTTAATGATTAACTCGCTTAGAGCTGCTTTACGTCTGCAAAGAATCTAGAATTTTCAAGATAAATATCATATCATGAAATATCATATCATAAAATTATCATATCATGAAAAAACCTAATTTTTCAAATGTTGAAATATTTGCAATGAACAAGTTATTGGAAATAAAAACTTAAAACAATTCATCAGTAGTAAATTATGATAAAAGTGCATGAAAGACGTGATTTTTCTAGAATTTATATTCGGTGAGGATCACATACGCGCCTGCGTCTCGTATACTATTTTTTTAACTCAGTGTACGAAATTCGATTTCTCATGCCTGTTCTTTAAACTGAGTGTGCGATGTGGGTTATAAATATATCGCTAGGAAATCGTTTGTTCATCATAAGCAGCTGTTTGTTTCGCGATATCGTTTTGTTTATCATAAACAGCGACCTGAACTCACAATCAGTTCGCGAAATTCGATTTCTCATGTCTGTTTTTAAACTGAGTTTGCGATGTGGGTTATAGCTATCTCGTTAGGATACCGCTTGTTTATCATAAGCAGCTGTTTGTTTCGCGATATCGTTTTGTTTATCATAAACAGCGACCTGAACTCACAATCAGTTCGCGA
>JARQTH010000444.1:0-16936 GCA_030142595.1 Trachelus iudaicus | reverse complement strand
CTGGCTACACTTTCACCGTCCACGTTTCTAGTACTTTCCACATAAGCGTTCGGCCTCCTTTGCTCTATTCTTCATGCTAAAAATACAATGCATTCAACAGAGAAACAGTGACAATGGCATTGAAAATTTGGATAAAGCAGCATTCATTAATGTTCACTAACCTAAAATGACTTTTGAACTCGTCGTCCATGTAACTGCGGACAACATCTATGTATTTTCCAACTCGTGGATGAAGTTCTCGTCTTTCTCGCATTCGCAAAGCTTCCCATTCCTCGTCGGGACTTGATGAATTTTCAGACTCATTGGCTCTTTTTCAACGAATTGGAAATGCAACAGCATTTTCAATGATCTTCATGATTGTTGTTGACGCTTTAACTTCACAGCAGCCATGCTGTATTTGCTTCAGCTGCCTCCAAGGTGTTCCAGTTAAGATTTTAGCCCGTAACGCCCGCGACGTTCACAGACTAGTGGAACGGCTGAAGTCGTGAACGTCCGGGCTGGTCCGGGTGTTAAATGGAACCTAGCCTAGAAGTATTATATTTTTCATGTCCACGCGCGTTTGTTTGCTTGAAAGAAAATGAATGTGTTTTTTATTTGCAAGAAAGTGCTCTGCCCTAAATTATAACAAGTTTTTTTTTATTAACAGTAACATTTACAGTCATAGGAAAATAATCATATATTCAAATATAATGTTTAATTTTATATAGTCATTGAAATAGCTTGTTAACTGATATCATGTTTTGAACACTTTTTGTAAATTTTTTGTAAAAATAACTAATTCATACTAGCCATACATTTTTAATGTAATATTATTATAGTACTTTACACAGATTTCAAAACTATTGATGCGTACATATATAACATTCAATTGCCTTAGAAAAATGGTTGTGTCCCACATGGTACATTCTATTTTTTACATAGTAATAATATTTAAATATATCTTTCTTAAAATAACCACCCAGAAAATTAACAAATTAATTTGCAATTTCAAAGATACTAGTATTCCATAACTTTTGGACGTGTTTTAAAGAAAACATATGTTGCAATGATTAAAACAATTGCAGCCATTGTTGGTAATACAACAGTAAAAATTCGTTGCTTGTTTTCAAGAAATTCCTTTTTGCGTTCCTTCTTTTGCTTATTGGTTTCTTTGGTCTTTCCCTTCAGCTGTCGCATTGCTGTACTACAAGTATATAAAAGAAGTTATAAATAAATAATTGCAAAATCTGTACATTTACGTATTTAGTGACATGATCTTAATTTAATAACATTCATTTTAAGTATACAATCATTTATGTTATCAATATATTAATGCTACTTTCAAATGTAATAAGTTTTATCATATGAGAAAAATTATTCTTTTGCTTGATATTATGAATAACAAAATATTAAATAGACAGAACTGTTAGATTGTAAATATTAGTGGATTTTGTTAAAATTAATTATTTTTCGGTAATATTTTAGAAAAATTCTTATAAATAACCATTTATTTATATAACAATTATATTCCGTATAACAAAATTAATAATTAACCACTACCATTCATATTATCCGTTCTTTATAAATGAATCATTTAATCAGTTCCTATAGATAGAAAATATGTAAGGGATGTATACTTCATCAGTATTAAATGTTAGTTATTTGAAAAAGCCGTACCTTATAAGCAATAAATAGATTGTAATATAATCTTTTAACGATACCGTTAATGTCACAAATTTTCACACATTCGACACGTAGCAAACCACTATGTTCGCTTCCGCTTCTCGACAGCTGATTACACTACGACGATGATCAAATACACGATTAATTCTAAAAATTAAGTAAACAAACGTTACGTTATTAAAGATTGATTATGTTTCCATCTACCGGATTTAGAAAGAATAAACCAATCACGTTCGTGTATTTTTCTCAAATATTGCACATGATTTGTTAATCCTCACTGAATCCAGTATATGGAAATGTAATAATTGTCAACGTTTACGTGGCGGTATTTATTCCGATTTAGTTAATACTGATCTAAGGGAATTGACAAATCACAAGCATTTCTATTTCTAACATTTTTGATTGGCCAATTCCCTTAGATTGGTAATAATTAAACCCATTGAACATCACTGAACTCTAACCATATATTGGAATCCGTACACTTGTATTCGGAAGTAATCCGACCAGCGCGCAGCTGTCTCACTCATAGTAGAGTCCCTCTAGTTAGAGTCAGGCCAACGGTGGGTCTCTTACTGATTGGCTCCGCCATTTTCAGGGCTCTTTCCGGAATAGGATGTGTGCATTCGCACTGTGCAGTGTGGTGTAGTGTTAATGGTACAGATTGATAGTTTGAAAATCCGCACGGAATGTCATGGCGGCTCCAAACGAGCCCTGAACTTGGCGTACCTTCCGTGTATTGTATTGGCTTGACTCTTACTAGAGGGACTCTAGATATCATTGGTCCTTGCGCGTTTTGACCAAAATATGATCTCTAGTGACTATACCTCGTCTATTTGTTCCAAAGAACATGACTCAAAAAGGGAATAATATAGATATAGAAACGTGTCAAATGAATGATCGAAACGTATTAGGACGAATGTTAACATACGTAAATTATGTTAGTTTTTTTTGTAGCAAACTAATTGTTAATAATGGGTTGAGTTTTAATCACGCGGTGTAATAAATACAGACAACGACATGCTGTTCCTTAGTATGTATGAGTGTTTTTGCAGGTTAAAATTATGTAATGTTATTTCTGTTATTGCTGTTCTATCTGCCATTTTTTTGGTACCATTTTTTTCTCATATATTATTAATAAAAGAAAATTTAATTTGTTTAATTTTTGTGTTAAATAAATCTATATGTTCCTCTTTTTACTTTACCTGAGTAGTGTATTATAATCGTGATTTCTATATTATGATTTTATCAGATGACTTTCTACACACTATGTTATGTTTTTATAACACAATATTTTTCTTCTCATTTTTCAGGAAATTAATGTTCAAAATATGAAGAATATATAAGAAGCATGATCTGGCCAACGTCTAAGGGGGAATGCATATTCCCTACTGTTCAAGCTAATGACATCGAAAAAACAAATAGCAGTAGTCTGCAGCAAGCTCCTTTGAGTACATTATTTGCTCCTAATTCTAATGATATTAGAGAGTTTGTTTGTGGATGGGGTGCTGCTGTCATTAATGTTACGGTTACATATCCAATCAATAAGATTGTATTTCGACAGGTGAGTTATCCATTATAAGATATTGTTTAATTGAATGGATATACCAAAATTACATATAAATGTAACATGAAGTGATTAGATATTTCTTAAGAATATTAAATAGTTATGTAATGATTGCACATAATTGTGTACATTTTTTATTTATTTGCATTAAGGCTTTCATGTTATAAACTACATCACCCTGATTTTACTTAAAGTATTTGTAAAATTAGATCTTAGCTTTGTGTTTGATATAAGAAATTTTGTTAAAAATAAAATTCCATGAATTTTATTTTAAAAATTTTTTATCAAGCATAGGTATGCAACATTAAAATTAAAATGGTAGTTTAAATGAAGCAGAGATTGTTACATTCATTATTTAGAATGGCATATAATAAGTAAATACTTTTATTTAGATGTTGGAAGGTATACCATCAGGTACAGCTATCCATCAGATATCTCAGGAAGGCATAAAGCTACTTTATCGTGGCATTCTACCACCACTATGCCAAAAAACGTTATCCTTAAGTATAATGTTTAGTGTATACGAAGGCTGCCGACAAAGACTATGCTTAATAACAGGTAAAAAAGGTTTATCAAAAATATTAGCTGCAAATATCGCGGGTACATCGGAAGCAATTCTGATGCCGTTAGAAAGAATACAAACTCTGCTACAGGATTGGCGTTATCATAATAAATTTCGAAATACTTCCCATGCATTTAAGTATATATTAATGAACTATGGTGTTTTAGAGTGTTATCGGGGAATGGTCCCTATTATCTATAGGAATAGTTTCTCCAACGTTATGTTCTTTAGTTTACGCGATCAGTCAAAAATTTTAATGAATAAGCATGACACAGTGATAGTCAATTTTATCAGTGGTGCAATAATTGGTGGTTTTACAAGTACTGTATTCTATCCATTAAATGTTATAAAAGTACATATGCAATCGAAAATTGGTGGAGAATTCGAAAAGTTTACAGTAGTAATACGAGAGATATACGTTTCCAGAAACAAAAGCTTGTCTCATTTTTATAAAGGAGTGCATTTGAATTATATGAGATCATTTATTAGTTGGGGCGTTATAAATGCTTCTTACGATTTCCTGAAAAAATTAATTTTTTAATAAAAGAAACATTAGGTAGTTAAATTTTTTAATTGATATAAAACATTTACATATTTTGGGAAACACAAAGTAGCAGTTACACATTGGCAGTTATAAATATCCTTTTCAAGTATATAATACTTAAAAACACTCCTTGTGTACATAACTAGTATATCTCTGGATAGTAAATTGCAGCATGACCAGTATGTAATTATTATTTTGTGTTTGTTAGGATTTGGGTAATTGGTCTTTTTTGTTGAATGTATCTTGCATCATATTTTGATTCAACATTCTAAAGTGTAATTTATAATTACAATAGTTGCAGCCACATTGTGTTAAGGAAGTAACTATTGATAGGGAAATGTCCAGAGGGTTTATAAAATATTAGTTTATTTGCATAAAAACGTTCTTATTAATTGTTTTATTTGTAGGCGTTGTGAACTAGAATAATAGTGTTCACTATAGAGGGGAAAATGGTTGTCATCACACGCCTTTACGTGGACCGAAAAATGGAAAAAGGGAGACAAGATTTTTTTCATAAATTTCGAAAACTTGGTACGCCAAAGTCACTACTTAGATGATGACTTGATACTTTTAGACTATTTTCAATTATTTTTTGAATACTTTATGATGCCTGCTGATACAAATGGTCTATTCATCTTTCATAGTTTGTTCTTTGAAGTTCGTTAACAAGAAGCCGAATGATTGCTTTTGACGGACCAGATTTTCGAAATTAGCGAAAAAAATATAACATTTTAGTATGTCAATCCACGTAATGGTGCACTAACGACTGCTAGTCCCTTCTTTAGTAAATTATTCTTCTAGTTTAAAAGACCTACAAATAAAGCGATAAATAAGAAAGTTTTCATATAAATGGGTTGAGATTTTTTAACATTTTGTATTGAATCATTGTGATAAATATATTCGCGAGATCTAACCTATCCATTTAATGTTTTTTAAGTTGACTATGATTTTTAATGGTAAATTACTACGATGTAATTTACGTATGGCTAGAATATCAAATGTTTAGAGAAAGTGTTACATCTTTAAGGTAGGTTATATATAATAGCTTGTTTGAATTTGTAAATTCAGCAGCTATGGTGTTTTAAGAAATATATGTTCTTGTTTGTATGTTACATCAATATTTGATATTATTAAAGAACAGTGTTGTATTTATTTAAAAATTGTTTGCCCGAATAACATGGAATGAATGAAGAATACTCCGTAATT
Organism: Trachelus iudaicus; assembly: GCA_030142595.1. Taxonomy (NCBI): domain Eukaryota; kingdom Metazoa; phylum Arthropoda; class Insecta; order Hymenoptera; family Cephidae; genus Trachelus; species Trachelus iudaicus. Next base: position 11,398 of record JARQTH010000444.1, on the reverse strand, counting down.
ATCGGGTTCGATTTTTGTATATAGGGTTATTCTGGAATATTGCATCAATTGAAACTCTACTTGGCGCGAAACTCGACCGAGTCTCTCGATTAGTCCGTTAATTTGAATTTGTAAAACATATATTTCGACTAATGCAGTATTCGAACAGTATGTGAAAACACGTCCCACAGAGGCATTATGGTAGTTAGAGGACAATAAAAGCGATACCTGAATAAGATGCTGTTTTTTTCTGTATATTTAATCATGCATAATTTACCTCAGCTGATCGGAAAAAAGCGCTTGTTTTAGATTTTAAAAAACAGAAAACGGAGAAAGAATGACGTGATACTAAAAGTTCGTATTTCATAGAATTAAGAAATTAGATACTAGATGCATAGTTGACCAGTCAGTAAACTACGATTATATTATAATACTTGATATAAAACAAAACTGTGAGGCTGTGAGTAGACACCGGTCGAAAAAGGTTGGCTTCCGTCACGTCCCAGATTTTTTACCTGAATGCTCTCATCTGCCCTTTTTCAAACTAATCCTACACCACCACTGACCAACCACAAAAACGTCACAAATGCGCTTTTTGAATACTGTTTACCTTCGGTTGAACTTGAATGTTTCTAAACTGATCGATACTCTGACACGCTCTTATCCGATGAGGCGACAATGTGTATTCCACGCAACACTAGGAGATAGAAATACGTCATACTGTCACGTGCCGTGCCTTTGGGGTTTAACTCTTTCACATATGTGCAATAGGGTGGTTGTTAAATATTATCTGACTGAATTTCGATCGTGTAGTCCCCCAAATCGTTTCCACATAAATAAAAAATAAATCCTGAATTTTTGCAGATTTTTAAAAAATATTTAACTTTCCCCCACGAGGTTCAAGTTTTCCATTAAAAATACATAGGCCCGTACTCATACCTCTCTTTTAGCGTTAAGAGACGTCTATTAGTATCTCCTATCCTTTGTGTTTACAAAAGATAACAAAGGATAGGAGATACTAATAGACGTCCATAGAGTTTTCAGATCTTTACAGTCAGTATTGTATTGTGGGACTAATTATTGGTCTAAAAATTTGAAACTTGGACAAATTACTTTACGAGTGTACTGCAACAAGGAAAAAAATCGCCAACCCCATGCCTTTAAAATTTAGCATGACCCATATGAATATGTTATTTTTTGTCGAATTACGCTCAATAGCATCAAAAATATATTTTTCAAATAGTTTCCCATATACAATATTAACAAAAAAGACAAAAACATTGATAAATATATTTTCGATACTGTAATAAAAAATTTTAAGGACAGGGGGTTGGTGATTTTTTTCCACGTTATAGTATATTCAAAGAGTAATTTGTGCAAGTTTCACAGTTTTAGATCAATAATTAGTCCCACACTAATATATTGACTGCAAAGACCTGAAAATTTCATTTATTTTAGAGAATGTGAAAAAAATCTAAAAAGATTCAAAGATTTTTTCAAATTTATTTGGAAACGATTTGCGGGGCGGCACGATGAAAATTCGATCAGACACTATCTAAGACATGTTGAGCGGGAAGCGGCTAAAGTCGTTTTTCACGGATTATTAAACTTATTATTAAACTAAAAGTTTTATTAAAAAAAAACCTAATGTTTAAAAACTACAGCTATTTTATGCAGAAGTAATTTTGCATCCGAACCTTGTGCACCTCCTACCTGTCGTTCATAGGATGCATTCTAACATGTATTTGACAATTTGTTTCACATGAAGAGGATATTCTTATAACGTGGATGGCTCAGTCATGGGCCATGTACTGGTGAGGCCGTCCTATGAGCATCTTTCGAAGGCAACATGACTTATGAAATGACACAACAATGAAAGTTAGACGCGCTAGAAGTGACGCGTCTACTGACAGGTTAACAAACATTTAATATATGTACGCGCATTTTAAAAAGTGTATAGAATAGGTTAAAGCAAACCACCTGTTAGCTATTACACGCGTGTAAGGTTCCCACAAGGTATTGTAGTTAATAACTATAAAATATATAATAATAATAAATAGTAAAAAAAGAGTAATGGACAACATAAATGCCGACATTAAAACGACATTCTAAAGATATCCTACTGCGTTGTGTTTAAGAACATCTGCATAAGACGTCTGTTGGATGTATTGTGCATAGCATTTTACGAACGGACGTCAGTAGAACATTGTAGACATAATTCGGATGTCGTTCGGATGTTCTATGTTGTGTTGGATTGGAACGAAAAATTAACTGTTGGAGAGGTAATCATTGGGAATAGTAGCTACTGTTGGTGTATCATAGTAAATATTCAGAAGTAGTATAAGTTAGGGAGTTCTGCATAGAGATTCCTGTAATTGACACTTAACGACATACGAGAGCCTTCGAAGATTTGTATTCGTGCTAAATTGATGTCCTGGACCCCCTGATTTCGGTGTGTGGCGTCACGGGGACCACTAATTCCAGAAAATTCGAGTTGGTACTAGGGATTTTGCATTGGATTTTAGGAATTTAACCTCGATTTGAGGAATTTCGCACGATCGAGAAGCTTCTAGTACCTTCCAGAACCGGCGTGCGTTTCGCAGGACGTTTTAAGGCAGCCTCTTGCCCCTCATCCTGGAGAATCTTCGAGAACCCTTCCTCTCGATCCCGTGCAGGTTCCGATATAGCCCTCCGGAATGCGGAATTGATTTCAGGAAATTTGACGATGGAATGAATCGTCAGCGATTCGATTCTAAGAAACGTGGGAGCCTTTTGCGGGATTTTCAAACTCTTCGACGGCAACCCCTTTCATCCTCCCGATACAGGTGTTCCCTCTGTGACTCCCATCCACTACTCGAACGATGGTACTCAGCCGGAAGATTTCTTGACCTTGAACGTTATCTCAGCTGCCATCAACGAAACGTCCATCTCATACGCAGCCATCAAAGAAACGACGAGCGATTCTTTGTGCAATATCGAAAAGGGATTCTAGAAATTCTTCATAGGAGTTGTTTATACATTAACAATAATAATTATAATCAAAACCCTATGATCGATGCCAAAATGCGACGAATTGATGGATCAAAGGGATGATGTGCTATCCTTTATGCATTACCGAAAAGCAGCTCTACGAATTTCTCATTTTCAGAATAATAATTAGAATCGGTTATTACCCTTAGAACAAAAAAGAGTGCCCTATAAAAAGGAGGCCGGTGCGTGTCTTCGTTAGTCTATTGTAATTATTCGATCGATGCGAAGTAAGAGAAAATAACGTGAGCTTAAATCCCGCATATAGTTACTGTTCAAGAATCGCACGGATGTGAAACAGTTGATCGAAGCTAATAGAGATTGTAACAGCCTTTTACGAAATCTAAAAAAACTTCATCTACAGTAAAAAATACATTTCTCAGTAATTAACAACGTCCGTAGTTTGGATGACTATCTTCCTACAAAAAAATTGGCTAAGCTGGAACCTCAGAAAGAATATAAAATCAGCAGGATAAGAAATATTCAAACCAAATATGAGATGAGACTGAGTCTTAACGTAGAAGGCAACTAATCGACGTTTCTACCTGCAAGGATGGCAAATGTCGACGTTCGACGGGCCACACGTGTTTGGATGTGGTAGGGAGTAGCGGATACTCGTACCGTTATCAACCATTCCAATTTTCGAATTACAACTGTGCATGCTTCCGGAGCAGTCTGCAAAATGGCACTCACGTCGCTCTTTGCTCTCGTCAGGATCGACCCATACTTAGTGTTAACGATGATCTTTCGATAATCTGCGGCAAAGCCTAGTATCATACTTAGCGGTATGGATACGTCAAAATATCCAGCTGCATCGATGAATGTCTGTCCTTCCGTTCAACCAGCGTTATCCATGAACGAGCGTTGACCAGGAGTCAGGGAAACGTTATAGCCGCTCGCACCTCAACAGAGGACTATGACGAGACTACAAGGTGTAAAGAAGGGGAAATCCTGAAAAATCTGCGGTACAAAAGCCACAACGGGATACACTGCGACCATTGATCTAGGAGAAGGAATGTACGGGGGAAGTTGAAACTCCGCCATATACAACATAGGTCAAGGTTAAACAATGGAATTATGTAGCATCCACATACCATCAACTTCCTAGCACACTCATGCCGAAGGATGTCAATGAGAAGACTATTGATCTAGAACAAGGAAGGAAGATGGGGAGTCGACATTCTACCCACACTCACTAGGGGTCAAGGACAAATGATGGAAATGGGTGGCGCTTACGCATCACCCACCAGCCTTTATCAAGAAACAAGGTAAGGGACCAAAGAGAAGGCCATCGAATGGGGAGAAGGGGTAGAGAGAGGAAGGTGAGACTTGACCAACCCTCATCATGGTCAAAAAATGGAATTAGGTGAGAACCCAGTACCACCAACCACGGAGAAAGGGGAGTCAGCATCAGGCCAATGGACGGGTCCAGCAAGGACGAACCATTCACCGACCAGAAGCCGGGAAGACACAGAGTTGACCTTGGAGGACGGGATTCACGGTAACTTTGGAGGCAAATTTGCCTAGAAAAGCAGCTACAAGGTCAAGCCAAGATCAACTAGATCCAAATCCGATTGAGAAGCAGGGAAAAGTGAACAACTCTTGTTAATAACATTCTGTACGAATATTAATTGTTAAAGTAGTTCAATAGTCCGACGGAACCCCGAGTAAGAGGGACAGTAGTACATAAGGAGCGCGAGTCGAGTAGAACATCAGTATCAATCCAACCTTGAAGAGTGTATAATATAAGAAGTACGAATAATGTGAGTAAGTGAAGTATTACGAATAGTCTGTTTACCTTCATTCAACCTTGAGTGTCAAGTGCGATATTCAACCGAGAGAACGCCACCGTGAAGGACACGGGAATAGTGCATCGGGAAGAACCAGCATCGAAGAAGCACCAAGGAGCTTCGTAGTACCAACATCTGGCATTGGAGTACTCTGAGAATCGCTTAAGGGAATAAGGGCCTGGGCACCATAAAATATTGACTTGCTGATAGGGTCATTAAAGCATCGGCTGGCGACCGTAAAGGTAAAAAATGAAACCCCATGAAAGAATCACAAGGGTAGGACACTTCGTGGTGACCACGAAGCTGCAAGTAAGCGACCTGGGGGCGGCCGGAAGCAGAGTGAGACAAGGGAGGATCACAAAAAGAAGCAGCGCCTCGAGAAGGTTACAGCGGTCCATAGTCGAATCGGACCTCACCGCACCAACGAGGACGTCAGGGGTAAAGACCCCTAAAACTGTTGAAACGGTTACATTTGGCGAACGTAGCAAGATGCAGGCGTCAGTTACCTTTGACCACCGCAACAGAACTCGGGCAGCAGTTACAACGAAACCCGTCATAAAATTCGTGAGACTAACGTTGTTATTTCAATCGATCTTTATGCCATTCATTTTATAGCGACTCTTCTCGAAAACATGGCAAATACCATTATTGTCCAGAACCGTGTATGTACTACGAACTTCGTAGTCGCGTCAGAAATATCTCTTTTGACGACGTTGTATCCCACCGTTAGACCTATGAAGTGTTGCGTCTCCCGGTTAATCTCGAGGTATCAAAAGCGAGAAAACGCTTACTAGCGTCCGTCACCAACGGCTTGGTCCTTATCAATACCGAGAACCACCTCGAGAATAAAGAAGCTAGGAACCATAGGTTCCTATGCCATAGGAGTTCTGAGAATTGCCAGGAACGTTGCCTTATAAGAGCATACGTCAAGAAATTAAAAAGGTGATACAGCAACCCCGACGGCACCAACGTCAGGGAACGATGAGGTGCGGCAGTCTGGTCAGAGTGAGCAGTAGAAACGGACACGGGAAAGAATCGTGGAGTTCGAGTTCGAAATAGAGCAAGTGCTCGTCAACAGCATAGAGCAAGTGCTCGCCATTAGCATACCGCGAATAGTATCGCCGATAGAATATCGAGAATAGTATCGCCATACGCGAGACAGCCTGATAATGGGGCAAGAGCCTGCCAGTTTTGTTCTTTATACACATAGTACCGTGGATTCAAGTCCGTCGTACCGATCATTTTGTTTCCGTTATAAAAAATAAACACCATAATTATTGTTTCACTCATTACCCTGGAGTTGTTACTTCAAATAGCACCATACCCACAACAACGAGCTTTCTATATACGTGCAGCGAACTTCTGCTGGGTGATAAGCAAAGGTCTTGATACTGAACGGAGATTCGAATCTCATCATTGTTATTGAACATTGACGAAGTGTAAGGCTGGTGCGTGTGCGTTTTATAGTGCTCTGTAGATTCATCGAAGATGACAGGTGTACGAATGTTTAACGTTTCTTCTTTCATGGCAAACTCGATACGCAGCACAGTGAGCGACGGGTGTGACCTCGAGTCCCAGATTTTTTAGAAATAACACATTTTGACTTGGAGCGCTTTGAGAAGCAATCGACGAATGATCCTTTTTCGGCATACCAGCTAACTATTATAGCCACTGCCGATCTTTCTGTTACATGTATACGATTCCCATTATCCCATTGACTTCTTCTTGAAAGTTCCCCAAGTCTCCGTCTTGAACGATTATTCGAAGCCGTAGGTGTTCTATCGTCTTGATAGCAATTGGTAGGTAAATGACGCGCGATGGCACCTTTATGGCATTCGACACGCAGAGCGTCATCTTAAGAATGGCTACCGGTAAATCGGACGTATGTATTTTATTAGATTTCAGAATGCGGTGCGTGAAGCCCAACAAGCGGCCTATGGAATCATTGGGGCGAAAGTCGATATCACGGTTACACGTAAATTCGCTACACAACGTATTATTTTTAGGCTTAATGGTAATGACAATATTTTTCTACGTCAACGCGCTCTGCACGTAGTTCTCGATATCCTCTATCTCGTAGGTACGCGTGAGTATAGTGATAACTTCATCTCCTACGTACAGCTTACTGTGGTCAGTATCGACGTTAGGAATCGAATTAAAGATTAGCAGTCTGATGAATCCCAGAGCGCAATTTTTGTACGGGGAAAGCCCGATAGGAGAAAAGTACTCAGTTTCAAGTATGTAAGAGGTGCCTGATGAGGTTAACGTGAATGAATCTTTCATGATTACAACCGTCAACTGACCTTGTGAAATTACGTAGCTAGTTTATGTAGACAATACCTATTCTTACGGTTCAACTGTCCACACAGGAACTTTAGATAAAGTGTCTGCATGCGAAAGTATGGTACTCCTGACATCGCTCGTAATTGTACTTTACAAGTACAGTAAGGTATTCGAAGACATCTAGCGCAGGCCGAAGATCGTCGAAATAAATGACTCGATCGTTCATCTTCTTGTAGGCGACCCAGCATGTTCGAGAACCATCTTAGTCGTCAAGATTGACTATTTCCGATTCGTACTTGCACTATCGCTTTTTAGGCATAGCGTTTTGCATGAAGACTTTACGAAAATGTGGAATCTTTATTATCTTCGCCTACTTTAGCAGATCGGAATTGGTTAACGCTCGGCGTGATAGTGTTGTGACGTACAGGGCGTTATCACACATCCAACAAAGTTAATCTCCCGCGCTACGCGTGGGAGTTTATATTTATTTTTGTTCTGGGTAAGTTCTTGACTGCCGTCCTATACAGGCCCGGTCCTTTGGATTGCCGTTAGGATAAGGAATTGGTGTATCGTCTTTTTAAATCAAAAGATTCAAAGTTCCCTTTGAACTGATTCGAATGTATTGTTACAACCCAATTTGCTTAACGGATAATAATTTGATAGAATAGTAAAAAAAAATGCCGGATGGTCTTACAACTAATTTTACAAGAAAGATCTCACAATGGCGTGTCCACACTCACTCCTGCATACTCACCCTTACTCTTATTCGGCGCGCAACGGTAGACGCCCACGCTGCCCTGGTGTTTACACTTCGTCTTATCACGACTTGAGGTTCTATAGTCTTGTAATCACTTAAACTACAGGACAAATATTGTTCATAGCAACATCAAAATACTAACATCTAACTCACGTTGACTGATACGCTATGCGTCCAACTCTTTGGGCTCGATACGACTTTATCGACTTACAAACGGCGATAGGTAACAGTACGCGGAATTCCCGTGAGAATGATAGCCGCCGCGTGATGCAATTTGTGAGGAGCTACTCCAGCCCGAACTATGCGCTCTGGTGTGTATCTGGAGACTGATTTGCCCTCCCTGATCTATCCTACTTTCTGCTGAAAGTAGGTGGACAGGCGGGGGCAAATTTTACTAATTCAGCGGTTTTAACTGCTCGCGTGAATCCTGGAATTTTTAATTCACACGTTTTAGGCACGTTCGTGGTGCGATAAGACCAGAAGTTAGGTTCCGCACGTAATGCCGCGGTCGGCATCTCAGAAATCGCGTGATTTCTCTGTTGCATTCCCGGTCGTCACTGATGCCTCTATTGTTCGTATATGTGTGTGTGAGAGAGCCAAGGTCCAAAAGGCACAGCACGTGACAGTGTCACTTCAAGTTTTTTGCTTCAGATGATGGCCCTATCTTTTCCTGTAGGGCTTCAAGTACAGTCCCTTTCCCAGTGCGATGGTTTCCATCGCCTTGTTGTGCTGTTGACTTTCCTTTAGTTGTTCCTTATTTCCATTCGCATCGTTCACGGCTTTGACTATTCCTGCAGCACCACCCGCCAATGCTTCAGCGACACTGAGACCCGCAAACGCAGGGACGAGAAACGGCAGGAAGCCTCCGACTTTGGACGGCACGGGTAAAACGTATGGTATACTAACGTTGTGCTTTTCATCTGCTTATTTGACAGATGATTAAGCAGAATGAAATGAATGTGAAGCATGTGTACGATGACCATGTAAACACTGATATGATTTACGTACAGTTTAAAAGTCTGTGTTCGACATGCTGGAACGGTGATAAGTATGGTTTCTCGTAATCGGCAAGGACAGTGCGCTCGATGGAGGTAGATATAGAAATGGATTCGATTGCTTCATGAACATAAATGGATGATCATTGAAAAAATGAATGAAGCGTTTCGGATTCAGCAACGGCTATACGCAATGCAGAAAATTTCAGGAGCAAAAAGACATCTTATGTCAAATCGCTAAAAACAGCGCTGCGATTTATAAAAAGCATGGAATGATAAAATCGGGTAGAGAGAACGTCAAACAGACGATGAGTGAGGTCTTCGAACCGGTAGCGACTGCACTGCAAAAACTAGTCATCTCATCTCATCAAAGACGAGATGAAGAATGAAATTAAAGATGAAATAAAGCAAGATGCAAAAGCGGATGATACGTTTAGAACAGTTGATGAGTCTTTCAAGTCGCTAAAAAACGATTTCTCTGAAGGAGTCGATGATGATGAAGAAGATGAAGGCAAACGGATTGAGGAAGAAAAAGGAGATAACAATGACGTAGATTTACCTGCATGTACAATACCATGTTAATCAGAACAATCCTATGCAACAGTATCTCGATATGCTGTTATCGAATCAAGGAAAGTATCTAGATACCACCTATGGTGTGTGTAAACTCATCAAGAACAAATTGATGGTCAGCGATTCACCTATCAGTTTGGAAGGTGATTGAATGTGTATGGCCTATACGAGTTACTTGAAAACTACGGGTTTGATCGAACTCTTGTTCAGGAAGGTATGTGACGTAACTAATGCAACCCAGCATGACTTGGTCAATTACAAAAACATTATTATAACAACGAATACATATAAAAAGTATTATAAACCTGATTGTACCATTCGTAAGAATAAGAGTTTCAAATTCAGAAACATTATTGCAAAACTGATTGAACAGCCCTTTTCTTTTTACCTCTAGGCTTTGTTGACTCGATATTCCTCTTTTCTTCATGAGGAAGGATGCTGCAGGGCACACAGAGTTTGGCCTGATACTATGGTCCTCCGGATAAGATACATCATCTGTTTCATTATAAATTTCTTCATCCTGATTCTCAGAACGCTGGGGTAAACTTTTGCTCATTGAACAGTCAGACTCCATGTTATCTGTAAACGTAAAAAATGTTTTTTTTCTAGCACCATAGAAGAATGGTAACAATTGTTTATTTATATGGTAATTACATTCTTCTTCAAATGCAGCTGTGCTGTCAAATGGGCAATTGACTTCCACATCTACGTTTTGAGTTGCTGCGTCAATAAAATCCATGACTGGATCAACTCATTGTACAGCCGCAGGTCCACCACTAGTCATAAGACGTTGATGCTTCATTACTGTAGTCAGTTTTCGTTTCCTTATGTTTTTTGATAAAACAATTATAAGAATCATTCAAAAGACCAAAATACATATTTGAAGCCGAGTTAAGGCCCCTTCCCGTTATAAGTGAATGCGTGCAGGGGTCCTTAACACGAATTGTATGAAACAAAAAGAATGCAATAACTCGATGAACTATGAACAAAGTAGTCATTACTTACTTTTGCTTCAGATTGTCCCAGTACTTTTTTAACTGCTTACTAGTGCGCGGTGTACACCCTTCGCTCATGAATTTTGTCGTTATCCTTTCCCAAGCGTCGGCTTTTTGTTTCAAGTCCGCAGCACCAGTTCTCTTGCAGTCAATTACATTTTCTTCAGATACTAGCTGAGCTAGTAGCAGTCTCTCTTGGTCGGTATAGTGAATACTTCTTTCTTGGTCCATTATTCGCGACGCTATTTTCACTGAATTATTCTGAACTATTTGGCACTTCTGTACACTTTGGACGCATTCGAAAGTGAAGCGGTTTGAATTAGTTCCAAATATAGCTGAGTGGCGCTTCTGTCTACGGTCCTGCCACCATAGGAAATTATATGTCCCTAAATATGCCGTCCTTCTGCAAGGGAGAGCCGAGGTGTGAATATGAAACAAGGACGCCTTGGAGATTGAAGGAAGCCTTCATCAAGGCGTCCTTCATCCTTGAGATAAAGACGGACTATGAATACGGCTATAAGAGTTTCAAATTCAGAAACGCTATTGCAAAACTGATTGAACAGCCCTCTGTAACAGGTACATGGTCGCTACTAAGGACAGACGAACGGATCAAGAGACTCGGTCGAGTCTCGCACCAAGTACAGGCAATCTGCCATACAGGGCATGGCCCGCCGAGACTCTACTCGAAGTATCTCTTGTACCTGTGTTTCAACTCAAATATCTTATAAACGACTATGTGTGAAAAAAAGTTATTGATAAAGTCGCTATAGGAATCGAGGGTTTCGAATCGATTGCCATCAAAATCAATGAGATTGATTTACGAGATCAAGGTGTACTAAAATGGTGGGCGAGATGATTTTATTTCAGGTCCGTCGTCATCGTCGTCGTCTTTGTACGTCCACCTACTTTTTTACACGACAGATGGCGCTGATTGCTTTGCCTTCTTTACCTATTTCTACTCTGGAAGGTGTTGGTAATTTACGAATACACAACACAATC